>OX465095.1:71790489-72060489 GCA_949987625.1 Chalcis sispes | reverse complement strand
TAAATTTTCAATTAATTAAGTTTAAAACATTTTAAAAACGTTTAAACTAAAAGCTTAAACGATAAAAAAAATCGAATAATAATAGAAAAAAAAAAAAAAAAAAAACATCCTACCATTCGGGTATCTTGCGCGCCCAGTCGCACTTGCCGGTAGTCTCATCGAAGGCCTGTCCCAATTTGCATCCGCTCCGTCTCGGTGTCTCGCCGTTTATGCAGACGTAAAAGTATTGACAATCATCGGGATCGGGATAACGCGGATGAGTCGCCGCAGCTGATTCGTCGACTTTCGGACAGGTGAAGTTGAAGAGTTCCTTCGAGCCGCAACCTTTTTTCTGAGCCTCGTCGGGCCACGTGCATATACCGGTTTTCTCCGAGAATACCAAACCTTCCGGGCACTTGATCATGTTGAATTTACCCTCGACGCAATAGTAGAAAGTGTTGCAATTGCTCGAATCCTCGTGAGCGAAGTAGCCGTGCATGCGACGGCAATGTGGCGTTGATTGGGGCGTTTCTGCGGAATTTTTTTAAATTTTATTTTTATTTTCTATCATTATTGGATACAATACTTGCTATTGACGTTTATTTTATTAACGACCAATTCATAAAAGAATCTTATCTCTTTTAGTAAACGATAAATACTCGATGGATTTATACTAGATAAAATATATTTATTGTAATTTTATCATAACGCGTATAAAAATAAATAAAATCCATCCATTCTCTTAGTATGAAGATTAAATTTTCTTGAAGAATAAACAAATTAATTAATAAAATGAATAAATAGAAAAGTTATTCGATTATAAAAATAGCGACTCGATAGGGTGCTTTATATGCGTAAGTAGAGATATGCCGAGTTCGGTACGGCACGCGTTATCAGATCTAGTTGGCATATTTTTATTGACGTTTATCTAAGACAATATTTCGCAAACTGTAATAAAAAAATTTCTTTGGCTTTCCTTTCACTGGATAAATTTTTTTTATATTTTTTTATGACAGCATATAATGCATTATAGTAATATTTCTGTATATAAAGAATATTGCATTCTGACTTTGATATTTAACGAGAGACTTATTTTGAATAATAAAATAAAATTCATAAAATAAATTATAATTGAAATTTGAAATGGGTAAAAAATTTCGATAACCAAAGAGAGATTTTTTAAGAAAGCAATCGAGTAACTCCATCGATTTACTGCTTAAATCCTCATCAAAATACAAAAAAAAAAAAACTCACGCAACTTCGGCCTCTTTGTGCAATCGATACCGAACGGCAGATCGCACTTCTCGTGCTGTGGACTAAAATCATTAAAGACCAAGCCATCGGGACACAATCGTGCCTCGGGTTTTCCATCTCTACAATCGTAATATTTATCGCATTGCTCGGCGTCGGGAAAGTAGCCGTTTAGCTCCGGACATTGTTCCGAGAGTACCGCTTCTTCCTCGTCCTCGTACTCGGGCTCTTGGGACGACGGTCTCGAGGGTGGTTTCTTGTACAAAGGCTGCGAGTTCTTGCGCCGTGCTTGCTCCGCTGCTTCCTGCTTCCTCGTGAGCGCCGACGCCGCTCCTGAAAATTATTGTCGATTTTGAGTTTTATTGTGTTTGTTTTTCATGGTGAAGATTTTGCGTGAATAAATAATCACTGTTTATTGGTTGAAATTTAAACTGAAATTAAAAATTTGATATATATATACACATATTATTAGCAGTTCTACTGGTAAAGTTATAACAATCAAGAAAAACGCTTAAAATTATTCAACGAATATATAGTAACTAGTGTAAGGGCGCAGTTACTTTAGCAGAAAGATATCAGCTGTAATTTCTCAATGTCTCGTATATCGTATCACAATATGTGATGGAAACCAGTTTTCCCTTCTAAACGGATACCGAATACAATGAAATTTAATTCAACTGTTATATACACGCATTGCACTGAATATATATTTTATTATCATAAATTACAAATTTTATCGATTATATATAAGATAAACGTTAATTTTTATAAATTGACAAATTTCTAATCGACATCTTGAAATAATATCTGATTACAAAGGATAATTTGTTGCCAAAGCTATTTTTTGTACGATAAACAAGGTTTTATATTTGGTAAAGCGATCGCGAGGAGGGAAAAACATTCCACGAATTTCGCGGCGTGTTTTCTCGAGCCGATTAAACTTGAATTATTTATTTACAATATAAAAACTTAAAAAACTGGAATTCTCAACGGAGGAATGACGTGAGAATACTTTCACGGTAAATAAACCTTCCCACCATTCGCCATTAACCTGTCTCAAAACTCACTCTCCGATCAAATGCGCATATCCTCGTGCCGAACCGGCATCTAATTAACATACGCTGTACATATATCCTTAACACCGACTCTAAAAGAATTAAAAAAAAAAAAAAAAAAAAAAAAAAAAGATACCTTCCCCAAGTATAACCACTACCCGAACGAGAATAAAAAGAATCAAAAGTCTGGGTCAATGTCGGAATCGATTCGTAAAGAATAAAGAAAAATAAAAGAAACGCACGCGCGAGAAGCGAGAATAAATAAAAGTCGCGCCGGCGGCTTTGCTTACCCCCCATCGGGGAAGGCTCTCGTCATTGAAAGCGGCCTCGAGCCAAAGTTCGTCCCTGAAGGAATGCTCGACCTCGCGAGAGAAAGCGCAGAACACCAAAGACACGCGCGCCTTCGCTTCTCCCCTCGATTCTATATACGCGGGTGTTCGTTCATTCGTTCTCTCGCGAGATGTTTAACTTTTTGTTGCTGTGTCCTCGCCGACGCGAAGACGGATGTGTATTTTTTGTTTGTTTGTTTGTTTTTTTTTTTTTTTTTTTTTTTTTTTTTTTTTTTTTTTTTCTTATGTTTATGTAAAAAGAGATCTAACTGTTTTGACGATAATTGAAAAGAACTAAATCTTCGATTGTTCCTTTAAGTAATTTGCTATAAAATTCTTTATAAAAATTTATCGCATTGTAAACGAATAGTATATAATGGTAGTTTTTCTCAAACCTCGTTTTCTAATTATTATTAAGGAGCTAAACTCGTGTGTGTGTGTGTGTGTTTTATGTCGACATGGAATTACCTAATATTATATAATTATAACGTAATTATCTTTACGCAAAAAAAAAACAATTTTTTTTTTATAAACATTACAAGAATAGAACGCATGAAAATTATACGAAAATTATGTTAATTTTCATCCTCCCATATACAGCTCTAAATTACACAGAGTTAAATTACAACTTTTATCGAATAGCTCTATTAACTTGCAACCTATTTTTATAGAGAAAAAAAAAATCATTTGAATTTTTTTAAAACTTTAATTACGCGTTAATAACCGTTTGAAAATACTAAACGATTGTAAATAAATTTTTATTTTTTAATAATACAATGAAAATTATAAGCTTAAGTAAACGTAACAATCGACTTCGCACGCACCTAAGAAAAAAAAAAAAAAAAAAAAGAAAAAGAAGAAGAAAAAGAAATCCGCTTTCCATACGAATTTCCTTCGGCGTCGAATCACCGGCTCTTGGACGCGAATAACGAAAGTCACCGCAAGTAAAAGAGAAAGAACTTTCGCCTTTTCCATTATTCCTCTTGCGCATGTGCATGTGTCTGTGTCTACGCGCGCTATTAACCGTAAAATTTTCTTCTCGGTTATTATTTTCCTTTATCCCTACGAAATAAGAATATAATGTCGATTCCAATAACGGCTCGATGCGTGCGATTTCGAAACCGACGACGTTGTTTGAGCGCGCGACTACGTAAAGTTCAAGGGGGCCGTACTTTTAATTAACCGTTAGATGTATGTCTTTTTCTTTCTTCGATGATAGCTCGCCGCTTCATTATCTCACGTTCTACTCAATCATTGCAATCATCGCCGCGCGCGATGAATTTTTAATAATTTTATATATATATATATATATATATATATAAAATATATATATATATATTTCATAAACGAGAGAGGTTTTCAAAAGCGAAAGTTATAAAATTGGATAATCCGCGCGATTTTTTATAAATTTTTATTTAACCGATGATTAAATGGTAAATACGTTAGCGAATGAAATTTCTGAAATAATTATGCGCCTGAGCTTTTACAGTATCGCAATTAATTTATACAAATCGATGGAATTTTTGCGAATTAAATCTTTTGAAATAGCGGTATAAACAAATTATTAATTAGCTTGTTGAACCGTGACTCTTAATAGTCTGACTTTTAAAGAAAGAAAAAGAAAATGCTTTAACGTAAAATATTTAAAAAATTATAAACGCCCTTTTGAAGTAATTAATACGATCATGACGCTATTAAACCAAATTATTCAATATATTTATGAAAGCTATCAATGCGTAATTAAATTTGTTTTCTTTTGCACACTACACAGAAAATAAAGAAAGTACTTGTGGATAAAATAATAACGGTAATGTAGTTATCTGCAGCGATTTCTGAGAAAGTAAGAAGAGAGCGTAGTGAAAATCGAATAGCAGGAGCTACTCACCGAGCACAAGCAGACAACAGCAAATAACGATTTTGGTCTTCATCGTAATCTGGAAAGTCTCCAGTCCTCGAAGAAGACCGCGGATGTATAAAAACGAGGAAAATAAATCAAAAAGGTCGAAAGCTTATCCAACCCCGATAAAAACAAAAAACAAAAAAAAAACAAAAAAATAACAAGGTATGACGAAGGTATAGCTTGGTATAAGTCGGTGAGCGAACGAACGCGTCGATCACCTAGAGAGCACAACTGAGTGTCGAACGGGACCCCGTGGGCCTTATATGCGTCCCCACTTGGTCGAGCGCGGATGTTGTAACGAGTCGCGCCTCCTCCTGCTGCCGTTGCCGCTGCTACCGCCGTTGCTGCTCCTATGTATCGCTCTGCTCGTCTCGTTTCTTTATTACACGATTGCTTATGAGACGTCGTAAAGTTGATCCGTCCGTTAGATCCACGCGTCCCGTTTATCGGTACACGCGAGCTTCCTGCGCTATTGCAAACGATGCCCTCTGTCGCTCGCTAACCCGACTTAACGATGTACCGTTAATCTTTGAAACGGTAGAATATCGCGACTCTGCAGTTGGCTTAGTGCGAGAGATATTTTTTGTTGCTTTTTGATTTTTATTTCGATGGATCGTTTGATAATTTTATGGTAAATATTTAATTGAAATATAAATTTAAACGAAAATAGCTCGTACGATTATTGTCGACACATAGGAATTTTCGTTTTTATTATTTTTAATATATTTCGATTTAGATTTCCTTTGATTTAATTTTTATTATTTATCCAGAACTCTGAGATAAAAACAAAATATTTAAATAAATATGTCATCGTGGCTGAGTTTTATTGAAACAACTGTTGTTTTTAAAAAATTAAACAAAAGATATTTAAAAACTTATCATAAATTTTTTAAATTTTAAAACACAAGACATTTTTCAATTATAAACGTTTTATTTATTTAACGCATCATCGTTTAATAAAATTTTGAATAAAATTTTCAATTAAATTCTGGTATCAATAATTGTCAATTGTCTAGTTAAGGTTAGCCGATACGATTTTTATTATAAGCAGTATAAATTACATGATTTTCAATTAAATCCTTTTTCTTCTAATTTTGTACATCAATAACATTTCGTATTGTCTCAATGTCGCGCAATAAAATTAAACTTTTATACTTTTATTTTTTTTTTTTTTATTTTATACTTTTTCACATTCTTTTCACTTAACATGAAAGCATATCTTCATTAAAAAAGAATTTCCATTTTTACACCTTAATTTTTTTTTATTTTAAACAATAGTCGGATACTCTTGAATTCAGGTATCTTTGATAGTATTTATAGAATCTAACTTAAAGTGGCCAGACGAGTTTTATAAAGATTTTATTTACTCCAATGTTGATATAGATTTGATTCCTTTTATTTCGAACATAATTTATGCCGAACAATATACGAAAATACACGACTCATGAGTCAAAGTCCTGATAGGCTTATTGTAATAATGAGGAAAATTTTTCAAAGACTTCGAGCATTTTGTTTGAGAATATTTTTTGATTGAACAATAGTCGTTTTGTAATTCTTCGAAATATTTATTTGTTAACTCATTAAATCTATACACTTGACAATGTGAGTCAGAAATCTAATTTTTGATATTTTTCTAAATGAAGCTAATTCGATTCTAATTTTTAAAAGATAAGTGTATGCTTTGAAAAAAGGTTCCGCTTGTAATCTTTCTTAATAATGATTATTAAGTTCGATGTTAAAATAACTATAAAATATTAAAATAAAACTTAAAAAAAAATTGACCCCGACGTAAAAAATATCGTAAAATGTTGCAAAATGACGAGTAATATTTATTTCAGCTAGCTCCTATTTGAGAATTCGTGCGGTGGAATTTTTTACAAGAAAAAGAAAAATACTCAAACTCTTATCTATGATTTCTGTATCGCAGTTAAACCTCTAATCCAAGCGGCGGAAATAATCGGAACATTTACGGTTGACGGTTGTCACGTTGCAAGCGACTGTTGTATTCGGAGCATCTATCGACGATACGATATTTACTCTGATTCTGGGCAGACATGACGGTAACGATAAAAATTATTCTTAACTACTCATACTATCAATTCTTCAATTTACACTATTTCACAAACGAATTGAGTAAATTATTATATTTTTTTCAAGCGCAGTCGGCATTACGTTACACTTACAGAGGACTAGTCGTTCCGGTTTTTACTCCATTTAAAAGTAACAGGTATTTTAATTCATTAAAAATTAAATCTAATGAAAAAAGAATATTTCTAATTCATTTTTCTTTTCTTTTCCGTTCGATTAAAAGCGAAAGATCAACAAATGCTTATCTCATACCAAGATATTCCGATTATCTAAAATCAAAAAACATTGCCGCTGTATTAGGTGAGTTGACATTATTACGTACATGCAAAAATACGTCGATTTACCAAATAATAATTAACATTTTAATCACAATATACTTAACCTTGATTATGCACCTCTGGGTTTCGACAATAGTTAACGGCACGACCGGTGAAGGCATGACGATGTCCGTAAACGAAAGAAAAGAAATCGCCGAGGCATGGTCGGAATCTGCAAAAAGGAACGACCAACATTTGGTGATACAAGTAGGCGGTGCTTCCTTGGCCGACGTCAAGAGTCTCGTACGTAAATTTTCGAGTTGATATAAGTATACAATTATACATGTTTATAAAATCGAAGAATGAAATTTCAGGCGGCCCACGCTCAATCGTTGAATGTAAACGCTATTCTGTGTTTACCGGAGTTGTATTATAAACCGAATAACGTCGATCAGCTTATTGATTACCTAAACGCGGTTAGCGAAGCTGCGCCGGTAACTCCCCTTCTGTATTATCATTTCCCGGATATGTCCAAAGTATCGAGTGTGTATCTATATATATATAT
This sequence comes from Chalcis sispes, assembly GCA_949987625.1. NCBI lineage: Eukaryota > Metazoa > Arthropoda > Insecta > Hymenoptera > Chalcididae > Chalcis > Chalcis sispes. The sequence continues at coordinate 72,053,065 of OX465095.1, read as the reverse complement.
ATATATATATATATATATATATATATTTTTTTTTTTTCTTTATTTTATTTCGTTTTTTCTTTTCTTTTTTGGTATTAAAAAAATATTTTTTATTATAAAGAATATATATTGAAAATCTTGCTTGATAATTTCAATATTATAAATTTTACTTTGGCATGTTTCCTTCAGCTAAAAATCTTATGCATAGGCGTATACAGTTAATGCATTGCGAAAAATGATTAATCATTCACGCTTGCGTAAAATTAAAAAAAAAATTATAGCAGAAAAAACTAACTAGTAAAGATGCGTTTGAATAATGTTTCTTTGTACTTTCTTTTCTTGTCTTTTTATCGCTTATATGTGTATATTTTACAATAACGATTATCTTTTTTTTTTTTTTTTTTGAAATTTTTTACTGCTTTAACAAAATTGAGTTGATTAAATTGATTAGTAGTAGTAGTAGTAACAAAATTACAAATTTCTCCAACTTGCATTAATTTTTTTCATCAATCGATATACCAACATATTGATTAATTACCACAAATATTCTTTCAGTACACATGGGCAAGTTTCTACAATCCGTAAACGACAGAATCCCAACACTCGTTGGGATCAAATTTACGAGTACGAATCTCGAAGAAGGTTCGCAAGCGTTGCGCGTCGACGACGGACGTTACGTTGTATTTCTGGGCAGTAATCAGGTACGACGGGTTTTTTAACCATAAATTTTACGCGCGTTCCATAGTTTTACAATGCTTGAGGTTGAAAATAAAAAAAAATAATAATAATAATAATAAATAATGAAAAAAAATAAACAAAAAAAATGTCTAAAAATACATTATTCCACGTAGATTTTACTCGCCGGCAGCGCGGCAGGGATGGATTCGTTCATGCCGAGCAGCACGAATTTGTTTCCAGAGCTCGTACGAGCGATCGTAAATTATTGCAAGAAAGACGACTACTCATCGGCGAAATTGAACCAGGAAAAATTATTGCGCGCCTTCGAGAGGCTCGCTCAATTAGGTGATCTTCAACCTTATATACATATATATATTACTCCTTTACGTACTTTAAAATATAATGAATATGCTTATAGGTATATAAATTAATAATCGAATTTAGTTTTAACCAACAATTTTTAATTAAATAATTTTATGACTAACGGTGCAATTATTAATTATACCGCATTGTTTATATGTAAAATCATACCCCGGTGAAATTAAATATGTTTTCTACTCTTATGAATGAATGCGAATGATAAAAATATATAAATATTTAAATATTATTTATAGGTCATCCAGTTGCAAGTATGAAAGCCGCAATGTCCCTTTTGAGTCCAATCGAAGTCGGTCCATCGCGTAAGCCTTTACCATCCTTTGACAACGAAAATGATCAATGCAAACTTCGCAATATATTAAAATCTTTAAATTAATAATTATTGCACTATATTGTTTATTGATATTTTTAATAAATTATTTTTATAGTTACATATTCATAATAATTATATTATTTATTCACATAAAATATTATTCTATTCTGTAAAATACTGTTTTATCGACTAGTCTTTATGAAAAGATCAATATTTTCCTCTACATTTCGTTCATAGATCTCGCGAGTGTCTCTTGTCACATGAAAGCTGTATATAAATATATGACGCAGTTAATAAGTAATTGACTGTTCTCAAGATAATAATATATAAAATGACGGTAATATTTATTCATTTACTGTATTCAATGAATATAAATAAATTTTCTTATTATTCAAGTAATATATCGACATTTTAGGCATGCAAAAAATTTATATTCGAAGGTATAATAGCAACTGCTTTTACCCCGTTTAAAAATGACAGGTAAACATTTAAATTGCGTATACGTATTGAAATAATAACATTTTCATAATATACATTTACCACAGCTTAACAAGTCTCAACTTATCAATCATTCCACAATATGCCGACTACTTTGCAGCTAATGAATTTGGAGCTGTATTAAGTAAGAATAATATTTATAAAAAATTAATTAAAATAAGATTATATTATTGCATTTGAAAGTTGACTTTTTAAAGCGACGTGCACACATGAAAAAAGAAAAATAATAAATTATCTACCTTACCGATATCATGATTTTATCAAAATAAAAATTTTTAAGCGATAAAATTTCAATTAAATTTTTTAACAAATACTAAAATTTGTATGTTCCAAATTTAAATAATAAGTGTAATATCAAGCTAAAATTTGTATTTTTATTCAATGATGCCAAAAATTTTAGTTTTTAATTTTTCAATAACTTTAGTTTATTGAATTGAATTGGCTCGAAAAGAATTTGATTTTTAAAATAGAAAAAAATTAATTTTAATCCATTTAAAGTCAATGGAACGTACGGTGAAGGAATGTCGATGACAACCAATGAAAGAATACAAGTAGCCGATGCATGGTCAAAAGCTGTAAAAAAAACCAAACAGCAATTAATTGTGCAAGTTGGAGGAACTAATTTGCAAGATGTTAAAAAGCTTGTAAGATATAATAAAAACTTGTAAAGTCTGAAATTAAATCAGTCGTTTAGAGAAAGTATAGACTATCCATAAAATATAAATTATTATACACTTTTATAGGCGAAACACGCACAAGAAATACATGCAAATGCCATACTTTGCCTTCCAGAATTATATTATCGACCAAAAACGGTAGAGCAATTAATAGATTATCTTAAAGAAGTGAGCAATAGTGCTCCGGAAATTCCACTTTTTTATTATCACTCTCCAATTTCTACAGGAGTGACGGGTATATGTATAGCGATTTTTATTTAGGTTTAAGTTAATTGTTAATATTAAGTTATTTGTACTAAACCATTAATTTATTTTAGTAAATATGACTGAATTTTTCGAAAAATTAGGAAACAATATACCTTCTTTAGCAGGCATTAAATTTGCTAGCACTAAAATTGATGAATGTTCTCAAGCTTTAAGGGTCGCCAATCAATATAAAATTATCGTTGCTAGTAATTACGTACGTAGATGAAAATAAAAGTTTTTACTATTAATAACATTTACTATTTTATGCAAGAACACTTACAAAAATTATTTTTTTTCGTAGATTTTACCGGCTTGTGTTGCTATAGGAGTAGATACATTCATGCCAACAATAATAAACGTTGTCCCAGAAATTGTTAATAATATCTATAAATTAGCGATTGATGGAAATTTTTCTACGGCTCAAAAGTATCAAAACGATCTTGCAATTATGGTAGATAAATTAGCAGAGTTGAATAATGGTCAGTAATAATAAGATATTTTTTAGAATTTCCTTTGAAAAATATAATAAATTCATTTAAATTATTATAGGTGTTGCTATATCGCCAATGAAAACACTGACGTCGAAAATGACTCTAATCAATTTAGGACCAACAAGAAAACCAATGCGATCTTTTGAATCATCTGAAGAAATAGAACAAATTAAGCTTTTCATTAATAAAATATTTAAAAATTTTCTCGAGTAAAGTTGCACAAATCTAATTCATCTAATTGTCTTATTTGATTTTTTTTTTAAATACTTTTATAAAATATATGCAACTATATATTTTTTTATTTTTTTATTGGTCCATAAGATTAATAAATTTTAAATTTTATAAGAATAAATCTTTTCATTTTTCAATCAATTTTAAATTCAATTAGTATATGTTGATTTTGATTTAATATACATAGCATTTAAATTCATTATTAATATTCATAAAATTATAACATTTTACGAAAATTAAAAACGCTTGTATAAAAATTATTATATAGACTGTATGATTAATAATATTGCTAAAATTGTGACTATATAAATTGTGACTATATATAGAAGTATATATAATATACTTTTGCAAAAGTTCTTTGATGGGTATTTATATCGATAATATTAAATAATTAATTTTTTTTTTCCAAATATGTAATCTATATTACTTTATTTATATGTTTAATAATTTTCTTATTAATAATCCTTATAGTTAAATCGATAAGAGGATAAATTATTATAACTAAATATATTATTCAGCAAAACACTTAAAATAAAACAAATACATTTTATTGTTTATGTGGAAAAATTTTGCTAAAAGTAAAATATATATAGTTCACCAGGAATATCGTTCTTTCATTCTAAAACATTGCCATCTTTAGCGGGCGTCCTCAACCTTCCGATCTAATAAAAGTCACATTGTTACGTGGCGCCCTCATCATTTACGCATTCAGTCTTACCATCCGAGCACAACCAAGGCGTGGGTCGGAAGCGTCGACGCGGCGCTGTATGGACGTTAGCCGATAGCAAAGCGCTAGTGTATCGCTGCAATCGTGTTCATCGAATGTCGGCCGAGGGAGCGAGCAAAGCAGCAAAACGTCTCCTCGAGCGGTCAATCGGCGAGAAAGCGCCACTACGACTAAATATCATTCCAGCGGGTGGTCCCGCTGCTGCTGTTGCTGCTACTGATACTCTTTCGTGAAGTAACAACGTACATATCCGCAAGCGGCGCGTCGTCGTCGGATCGTTGCTTGACGAATTGGAGAGAAAAGTGCCGTAGAGTAGCGCTCTCGCATACATTCTATACGCCAGCCAAGAGAGGAAGAGTAAGAAAGAGGAATCAACAGCGCATCAGCGCCGGAGAAGAAACTTACTAGGAAAGTGCCGTTGCGGCTACGGCCGTGCACGGCCACAAGAAAAAAACGGATCCACCTCGACTACTATCCAAGTAAAGAAGGCGCCATTTGGTGCAGACTACTCTACTACTAAGTCGCGTGGCGGCTGTCTGTTTATTATCTCCTGTAACATTATAAGTATACCAACCTACATCGACGTCGTCGCGGTGCTTTGCTTTTCATCACGGATCGTCGTGTCTTAGTATACACCCCTCACAACGCTATAATTACCGACGCCTAGTGCCGTCGTTTACGAAAAAATTTCTCTCCAGGTGTGAAGGAGAGCAAGAGTCGGTGTAGTTCTATTTGTATGTTTGTGTAAGTGTATAAGAATATTGCTCGAAGAAGTAAAGTAAAAAAAAAATGGAGAACAGACCAACGCCACTGCGTTCGAGGCGTGTGTGCAGATTTTGTCTGTCGGAAAATGAACCGCTAAACTTTATATATGACCGGGAACTGAGCAGGCCGCTGCAAGTGCCGCTTGCTCTGCAAATCATGTCCTGCGTCGGCATCGAGGTAATCACCTATATTGTAGTCTTTTTTCGTTTTTTACTTTTCAATTTAACTTTTAAAATAAAAAAGAATTTTAATTTTAAATAATTATTTATACATTTAAATTTTCGTTGGATAATGTTTTACAAGCAATTATGAAAATCAATTTTTTTTTTTTTTTTTTTTTTTTTTTTTTTTTTAAGTAAATTTTTCTGTACGCAACATTATGTATATTGTTTTTATAAATTATAAAAAATAACTTATAATTTTTCTTAATCATATTTACAATCATTAATTTAAATTCAAATGTAATTTTTTAGATAAAAAAATATTTGTTGTTTCCGTCACCGATAATAAAATAAAACTAGATAAAGGATTAGTTATAAGTTCTTTAGTTTGAAAGTAACGTTAATGTGAAAATTTTTCAAAATTTAGTAATCAAATTAGGTAATCATAAGAAGTAAAATGGGTAATTGAACACATTTTTAGTGATTGTTTTAGCCAATGTATTTTTTTAATGCTTGAAAAAAATATACGTTTATAATTTAGAGACTTTTAAAATATTTTTTAAATTTCCGTAACGTTTAAATGACTCAAACCTATATATATATATATATATATATATATATATAGTTAATAACATATATGATAAAGAAGATTTTAGAGATACCTGTTGAGTATTCTATTGATTGTACCTACCCTTACCATAAGAGTAATACTCATATTTTTATTGAATATAAATTTTTTTTAAATTAGAGACGTGTACATATATTGTAAATCTATTAATTATATTGAAAAAATAATTATTCGGAAAGGTTTTAATTTATTAATTAAATTTTATTATTAGTGAATATAAATTATATATTGAGAAAATGTTTAAAAATTATAGAACATATTAAATAAATGTGTAATAAAATGTATCCCATGTTAATGAAAATTGAAGTAATTTGATTATAAAAAAATTAAAAAATTAATGAATAATAATTTTATTATTTTTATTCTACCAAAAAAGTTAATTAACTTTCATTTTTATTCTAGGTATACTCAGCAGATGGAATGCCACAAATGATCTGTACTATGTGTCGTTGGAATTTAGATCGATGTTATAAATTCAAACATCAATGTAAAAAAGCAGATGAAGCCTTACGTGCCTATCCTATATCCGGAGTTCTTCCAAGACCATTTTCACCAATAATGAATGATCCACCTGAACAAAATAATAAAAGAACATTAGAATCACGACCAGCAAGTGATCAGGCAAAAAAACCTAGAATAGACAATGGTGATAGAGAAAGAGAAAGAGAACGTCGAGAAGTACCTCACCCTGGTGAGGGAGAAAATTTTAATTTCTATAATATAAATAAGAAATTTAATTATAAGATTTTACAATTAAATTTTTAGTAAAATAGAAATACTATACTATGTTATGTTACCTTTTTATATTAATTTAAATATTTTTTATTATGTTAAACAAATTTAATAGGTCAACGAGAACGCCAAGGCGAAACTCTAAAGGAGAAGCAACTGCGTGAGAAAGACGAGCGGCGCGATTTATATGATGAAGATCAAGATGCTGGAAGCGAAATGGAGAATGAGCCAAATGATGGAAAAGATAATATGAAACTCGAGCCTGGAGAAATACGCGTTCACACTTGCAATCAATGCGATCGTACATTTCCACTACTCCAATCGCTTCAGTTGCATGTGCAACGTGCTCACCGTGATCGTGATTATAAATGCACTGAGTGTGAACGTATGTTTTTCTCGAAATATGATTTAAAGAAGCATATGGCAACACATACCGAGGAAAAACCCTATTCCTGTCAAATTTGCCAGAAGCAATTTACTCGAGCTAACCTGTTGCAAAGACATGAAAAAATTCATAGAGAAGAATTAAGATATGGATGTCCTCATTGTGACAGAGAATTCTTTACAACTGAAGAGTTGGAAAAACATGAAGAGGCTGTACACAAAACTGTAAAACCCTACCAATGTAACATCTGTAACAAACAGTTTACTTACCAACAAGGTATTATTAATTTCAATATAACGAAACATAATATTATAAGTTCTATTATTTCTTGCTTTTCACATTATAAAATATTATAATCATATAAAATATAATATGGTTATGATATATTATTGATCGAAATTGGAAATAAAAAAGAAAAAAGTAGAATAATAGGTAGATATAGCATTAAAACAATAATTTTATGAAAAATTTATTTATATCTATGATATTTTATAAATTGCTTTTTATTTATTGCAAATTAGGTCTCGAACGGCATGAAATGTTGCACAATGAAGATAAATCGTTTGTTTGTGAATACTGCAAAGAAGCCTTCCGCACAAGTTCAAAACTTGCACGCCATTTAACTACTCACGCAGGTCATCGACCTTACCTTTGCAAATTGTGTCCTCGAAGCTTTGTATTGTCTCACCATCTTACTCGTCACATGCGTAGCCATTCCGTAGAAAAAAAACATCAATGCGAAGATTGCGACAAAGCTTTTAAACGTAAGGAAAGTCTCGAAGTTCATCAGCTGACGCACATAAAACGCTCGGGTATGAATCTATCTTGCGATGTTTGCCAAGAATCGTGTCGCAATAGAGCTGATTTTGTGACTCATATAAAACAGCATATTGAAGCGGGTGAAAAAATTGGTCCAGATGGACTACCTCCAGAAAACAAAGATAAACTCACTGAAATCGAGAGCGAAGATGACGAAGAAGAAGAGGAGCAATACTCGGACGGTGACGATGATTATGAGCCGCCGGCCTCTTATTTGTATTCGAAAAAGATACAAAAATTGAAAAATGAAGAAGAAACATTAGAAAAGGAAGAAAAGAAAGAACAGGTAGTTTATGTGAGAGGAAAAGATGGCAATGTCGTAAAAAAAACAATTAAGACACTTATGCCAATACAACGTAGAAACGAGACAGTCCCAGAAGCAAAACCAAAAACTACTGGTAGTCCTCAAGTAGTAAGTACAAAACAAATTAAGCAAGATGAAATGCAACCGCAAGCGACGCCACAAAAGGCTAAAGTAGATGAAACCGAAGCACAAGTGCAGAAGATCGTTGCTTCCGTTTTTAAAGAGCACAAAATACCTTTGAAACATCAAGGTTTGTTTATTTTATCAAGTATTATTATATTATATTGTCATTTAAAGAGTCTTTTTAATTCTTTTATAACTGACCTTAAATTTTTAAGGTCTGTTAATAAAAGTTGTTTAAGTCTAAAATCTTGTATGACTAACCTTAAATTTTAATTTTAAGGTGCAGAACAAAGTAAAGAATCTTCTCAACTTATTCAAAAACCAGCTTCTCAATCAGTTTCTACGCCGACAATAATAAAAGAAGAAAAAATTGATCCACCGCTTATAAACCTTACTCAAAAAAATATTAATACTGTGAAAGTTTTGAAAAGAATCGTAGTTAGAAAGCCTGTAGGTAGCATAGATACTTCTGCTACAACTATTTCAACGCCTATCAAAGAAGCTATCCAAGAAGCTATAGCGGCTAGTTCTACACCTTCAACACCACAATTAGCAGTCACACCATCAACGTCTGGTCCCAAGGTATAAAAGTTTGATTTTTTAATTTCTATATTAAATCAAATTCTATTAATTGTTTATATTTGTTTATATTCTAAATAAATAATAATGAGATTTTTTATAATAAAATCGAAAATTGTTTACTTTTAGGTGACGAAAAGAGTCATAGTACGTAGAATAATCCGACAGGGCGATACGACGCGTGAGGTGATTATGAATCCTGATGGTACTATTATTGATCCAGCTGAGTTAGCTAAGTTGCCTGCTGGTAACGTTGTTAAACGCGTGGTAGTGAAAAAACCGCTAGATAAGGGACAGAATATCGAAGCTATGTTACAGTGTGCTGATGCAAAACGGATCATTAGAATGGCTGAAAGTGGTGAAGACATCACAAAAACAGGGACTATAATTGCATCACCTGTGACTATTGCTCACAAGCAAAGAGTTGAAAATCAGCCACAGAAGCAGGTAAAATTTTTATTGATTTTTTTTCAAAATACTGGTGCATTGAAATTCGCTTAATAATATTCATTTCCTATATTATAAATATTTGTTGTTTTTATTTTTGACTATACCATAAATAATTATCAATTTTTTTTATTAATTATACAATTAATTTTATTTTAGGTAGTAATAAAAGATGACCGAGAAACAAAAGAGAAATTGGAGCAACTCGAAAAACGGGTAGAACAACAGCGTCTTAAAATTGAAGAACTTCAAGCTCGTAAGCACGAATACGATGCCTGCGATGATATGATGCCTGAACGTCATGACGAATCTGAAGATGAACAACAATTACCTCTTAAACGAGTTTTTGTAAAACGAAAGCAAAGTATCTATGACGAAGAAAGAGAGTATAATGACGATAGCAGTCTTGTCAAGGACTCAGAAGAGAATAGCACAGCAATTGCAGTAAGCTCCAAAGAAATAATGAAAGAAGAAGAGTCATCTCAAGCTTCTGTAACGTTCGAAGAAAAAGTAGACAAAGTTGTATCAAGTCCTACAAGATCGCTTGAAGATGCCAAAATAATTATTATAAAGCCAGAAGAGAATCAGCCGGATGTTGATGAAATGAGTAGAGAACTGTGCAACATACTCGATTCAACGGAGACAGTTGTTAAAATGCAAGAGAGCGTCCTTAATAATTTGACTCAAATAACGTCCATAAATGAGACTTCTACGCACAAAACATATGCAACGATACATCAAGAAACTCCAGTAGTAGAACAAATGGAAGCAACAGTAACGACAGAAGAGCCTGCGGAAGAAAAAGAAATTGTAAGCGAGGAAGTAGAACAAAATCAAAAACAAGTATGTTATTTAAATTTTATATTAAAATATTGTAAAATAATTTTGTGTACTTAATCTAATATTTATTTATTTAAGATTGAAGAAGCAAGTGAACAACAAGATCCTACCCTTAGAATTGTTATTACTCAATCAGAAGAAGAGGGCGTGAAACTTCAATTTGAAGGCACGACAGAGAATAATCAAATTGAAGTCACGGCGGAGAGAAGTGAATCCGGATTATCGGCTTTAAGTACGCAAGTATTATCTGAAACAAATGACATATTTGAAACTTCAGAAACGGCAATGGAAGTAGACAAAAGTCAAGAACAGCCAAGAATCGATGAATCCGTGATTGAATTGTCTAGTACACAAGAAACTATAAATCTGAATGAGACAACAGATAGTAGAGATAGTTTAGAAGATAAGCTATCGCAAATGGAAGGTTAAAAAATTGTAGATGAAAAAAAAACTTGTATAATAATTGAATGATAGACTTTACGATAATCATTATTTTTGGTGGAATTTCTCTACACAATTTTGGATTTCAAAATAGAAATCCAATCTATTGACTGTTGGTTTAATTTGCAGCAAATGCTTTACGATTTTCAAGCCTTGTTTTTATATCACAGAAATAAAAAATTTTTTTGCAACAATACAAATAAATTTTTTACCAACATTGATGGTAGCTTAAAATCGTAAAGCAGCAAGTGTATATGTAAAAAAAGATTGATTGGTTAAGCACTTACTTAAAATAACAGTTACGTTTTTTTAAATGAAAATTTACAACTACATTAATTTAAAATAATAAACCTCGTATCATTTTCAATTTTCGACAAATTTATTCCTTGAAAGTTTTCATACGCAAATAATTAATTACGCTGTTTAAATAGTTACTTATACTTTTACAAAAACCAAATTTACTCGTCTATCTTAGTTACTGTAAAGTTATAGATTCTATTAAAAAAAAAAAACAAAAAAAAAACAAAAAAAAAAAAAAAAAAAAACAAAAAAAAATTATCCCTCTTATTAATTAATAAGTTCAAAATTTTATAAATTTTATTTTATAATCCGTAAATCTACATGTCGCGGTTAAATACGATAACAGTGGATGCATTATAAAAGGGCTGATCAAGTAAAATTTTGTAAATATATGACCATTCCTTACAAAATGAATTTTATATAAACGTTTATCGTCTATCATAAATTATAAGCACATACAAATTTAATTTGCAAACAAGAAAAACCAAACGTATGTAGCGCAATAAATTTTAAGAAAATATTTATGTACGCTTAAGGGGACAGTGTAAAAAAATATATAAAAATACCGGGAACAAATGTTAATGAAACCTCTTAAAAATGACTAATGCATAATTGCTAGATTAAACGTTTTCTAGCAATATGTTTAAAAAGTTTTTAAAGTATCCTTAGCATTGGTGTAATTAAGGATTACTTACCTTAATTATACATTTTACGTTTTAATAATATACATACTATATATTTTCACAGTAGCTTTTTTTATTTGTTACTTTATTGAAAAGTAAAAATATTTGTTTTTTTTTACAATAAGAATACTAAAATCAACAAATTATGTCATCAGTCCATATGGGTTTAATTTAGATTTATTACGTGATTGCGATTATTATTATTATTTCTGTAAGATTATATTACTATTTTTTTTTTTTTTTTACTATTGACGAAAATCAAGCAGATAGAGAGAGCATTTTTTATGTTTATCACGGAAATAAAACTAATTAAAATAGATTTATATGCAATATCTTCTCGATAATAAATTTTTGTGTAATAAGATAACGTAAGAAAACCGAAACATTTTACTATAATGGCGAAAAGATCGCTATTAAATTTACAAACTATGTATTACTAAATACAAAGTGCGGTGCGCGTGTCCAAAAATTGAAGTTTTCAATAATCCTTTCACACTTTCAAAAACCTTACTTATGCTTTAAGACATTATATTTATGTATAGAAATTTATTCATTTTTTAATAATAATAAATTATTAAAATAAGACTTTTTCATTAATTTACTATACTTTTCATCGCATAATTATATAAATTAACTTAATCAGGTACTATCTAATTTAAATAATGGTTTTTACAAGATACAGAAAAAGAAATTTATCGTAATAGTATAATTTATTAAAATATATAAAATTTATTATGTAAGATATTTGTTATATTTTTTATCGTTTTAATGAATAATAAAACTTACAATTAAGAGAAGATTCTCCAAAAGTGCGTATTTTGATTGTAAAAATCAAAGGTATAATAAATAAGTATGTATAAATTACATTATATCTGAATATTAGTAGCTTATCGATTACAAGTGGCATTAATATTAAATATATTTAAAATACAATATGTTTACGTGGTGTAACAGACATATCATTATTGGATTTTTATGTATTATAATCATATTTCGATAAAAAAAAAAAAAATACATAAATATTTAAATTTTTTAATATTTTTGGATTTTTAGTTTAAAATTAAAATAAAAAAAAAATAATTTTTTTTCGCTGAAAAAATTCGCTTAATACTCGTACTTTTTCTAAATGAACACAAAAAATCATATCTCGGCATTATTAATCTCCGTTATATAGTTCAAAGCATTTTCTAGTTGAGCTATGTATAAACGACACTTAGAGAACGCAAAATGTTTCAAGATAACGACACGGCAACAAAAACAAAAATAATACAAAAAAGGAGAATAAATTGAACGAGTAGAATAGAGATGTACATGCGATGTATGCGAATGTGAGAGCGATTAGCCAGATGCTGTAATTACTGCTTCGGCAAAGAGGTTCTTCAAGTGGGCTGTGCATCTTTTCTCCCGGTGAGCCGATGAAGCTGCAAAATAACGGACACGTCATAGCGAACATCGATAAACGATGTTTCCTTATAATAGTGCTTTTTTTTACGCTCTGCGTTAATGTTTTTTTTTTTTTTTTTTTTTTTTTTTTTTTTTTTTTTTTTTTCTATGTTATTTTCGTTTGTTCATCTTGGTTAGCGCGACGATTACAGGCCGCCACGTCCACTGTCTATGTACTCGAACCGCTGTAGGGCAAACACAATTATAATTGCTTCAGTTTTTCTCGAGAGACGTTCATTTTTTTTTTGTTTTTTTTTTTACTTTTTGCTTTTTGTTGAATTCATTGGTGCTTGAGTTTTTTTAGACTTCTTTAATAATATGCTGTTTTCTTCTAATTTTTTACAATTCAAGAATTATTATTATTTTTTTTTTTAGTATAAAAAGTATATATATATATATAAATAGATTTCAGATAAAAAATTTACATCAAATACATCAAATTATTTTTCAAATGTACGTTACGAAAAAATTTTCCGAGAATATTTATTTGCAAAAAAATAATCAAGATCACAGGGTACATAACAATAATTGTACTGCTGAAACTCATTCAAGCAAAGCTACATATGCAGTATAAAAAGTGCAAAGTATTGGCTATATCAAAAGGGCACTTAATAACACATAGTGGCACTTATCTTACTTAGATACTTTCCACGTTATATGAAGCTTTGTTAATTTCTATTACTCTTCTCAATATCTCTGAAATTGCATATTAATCAAATGAAATTATTATTATTATTATTATTATTACTATTACTATTAACATTGAGCAGCTTTGTTTAAGGAAAAAAAAAAAGAATAAATAGAGGTTTATTATGCATTAATATGTTAAGGATTTAAATTTTGTTAAATGCCCACAGCGATATTTAAAAATCAAAGCGTCGAGGAGCACGGTGAAAAAAAAAAAAATAAATAATCAATTTCAATTAAAGTTTTTAAAATTAGGTTAAAAGAAGAAGAAGAAGAAGAAAAAAATCAAATAGTTATCACGCAGTAATTTATAAATTATAAAGAAACAGGCAAATGGTGGCTTTTAAACGTGCACCGATTAAATCGCGAATAAAAATTATAAATTTCAACGAAAATTAACGCAGATCAAATGAATAATAATAACGATTGAACCTACCTCTTTTTCATCGGCGGCAACGTTAGAGTAAGAATCCTTGGCCGTGCCAATCGCGTGGGTGTAAATGAGGGAAGCGGTCACACCGCCAAGGATCGGTCCTACCCAATACAACCAGTGATCCGGGAATTCACCCTTTATCACTGCGCTACCCAATGCTCGGGCCGGATTCATTCCTGTGCTCGTACGTGGTATCTGTGTCAATATATTTTATACGGTTATTTTAAATGAAAATACGAATGTTTGGTTAAATTATATGTCAATGGAATAATGAAAATGTTAATAATTGGGTAAAGTAGATGTACCGTCGATTTGAATTATTTTTATTTTTTAAGATAAAAAATTATTTTTTTTTTTTTAAGTTTATTTGAATTAGGTAAATGAATTTTTTGACGGTTTCAAAACGATCCTACGAAATAAAACACAACTACACAATACGGTGATTCCAACACATTAATATTAAAAAAAAAAAAAAAAAAATCGTAATTTTTTTAAACATAATCATTTAATGTATTTTATTTATAATAATAACAAAAAGATAATAAAATCTCTGCTTTGGATGTTAGTAGTTGAACCAAATAAAAGAGTACTAAAATCTTACAAAGTACGTCGAAGTATAAAAATACAACGCTTTCGAAAAACACAAACAATAAACGGATTTCAGAAGCAATTGCAATAAGTTAACGAGGAAAAAATTTTTTTTTTTTCTTTTTATTTAGGCTACACATTTTTTAAAGATATAGCTGCGAAAGAAATAAATAACGGAATGAGTCAGTTAAACTTGATATTTCTTGATATTTTTAATTTATGCTCTATCCGATATACATATGATAGCATCTAAATTGTTTTTATGCCAAAGAACATGTTTTTATCCGATTACCATTGATTAATTAATCATTGATCAGAGCATCAAATAAATCTTTTTTTTTTTATTTTACTTTATTTATTACGAAAAAACAAGTAAAACACTTTTTTTTTTTTTTTTAATTTTTATCGTATAATTTATGATAAACTTCGTGTACTTAATGAATGTCTTATTAAAATACTATATAATGATATATTATTATTAGTAAGTATAAAAACTTTTCACACATTAATCACTTTATTTAAAAGATAAATAAAGACGCGTGATTGATTATTAAGAAAAGAAAAACTTATGCATTACTCACCCCAACGATATGTCCAACTGTAACCGCAAGACCAATAATAAGCGGCGCGAGTGGTTTGCTCTCGGGTTTGCCGGGATCGCAGGCGCCGCATACGACGAAGACGAGAATGAAAGCGAGGAAGAACTCGACACCGAGGCCTTGGGCCGGCGTCACGTCGTTCTTCAACTCCACGGCACCCAGACTCGCCTCCATAGACGGCGAGCTCAAGGCGCGCAGTATCGCCGAGCCGCTGATCGCGCCCAAGCATTGACATATCACGTAGAGTAACGCTCGTATCACCGGTACCTGTCGAATCAATCGCGCAATACTTAGATAGAGCGCTATTCCTAAATATATTTTTTATTAACACGTCAAAGATGAATAAATTAACGAACTCTAACCTTGCCGATGGCTAATAATCCAAAGGTGACGGCTGGATTAACGTGGCCACCCGATATGTGACCGATTGCTTGAATTGCCCCGGCGACGGTCAGCCCAAACGAGAAACTTATCGCGAGAACGTTGCCCGTCATTACTGACCCGCATCCGAAAAAATTAAGGAGCAGCGTGCCCAAAAATTCCGCCACCAATGCTTGGTACAAGCCGGATTTTTTATCGGAGAGCTCTTGTATGCCGAGGATCGATTTTAAATTATCCATCTGTAAACGTTAATTAGATTGCGGATGTTATTGAATTTTTTTTTTTTTTTACTTGTATCAAATCAAATTGCAATATCAAACGGCGCGCCTTGACGTTTGTGAATGAACGCGAAAAAAAAAAGTGGTCATAAACAAAAAAGCGCACGGCGCTTCGTGTAAAATGTATACGTGTGTCTGCATGTGTGCGTGCGCGTGCGCGCGCTTGTGTGAGCAGGCAGCGCTTCCCGTGTGTGAATTTTCATCGTGCCTGCGTGTGTATTCCTCTCTGTACTCCATTTCCATATAACCAAATGTAAAAAATATATACATAAGTATTACAAAAATATAACACTATTATAACGACGATAATGAAATGAATTTACATTTTCAGAAACATTATCATTGTTCAATTATTTTATAGTTATATAATAATTATTTTTTTCATAATTTAATATAAGTAAATATATTATTAATAAATTCTGATTTATGAAGAACAAGACAATAATTTCGAAGTCTTACACTTTCTTTTTATTACACGTAATTTAAATTAATTTAATAAATACTTTATCAATCTAATTTTGAAATAGAATAAACAATTAATTAACCAAATTAATTATTTAATAGTTTGAATTTTATAATAATGATATTATAAAAATGTCTATATAATCTTTTCATTTTCATATTATAATTATATCTTGATATATAATCAGTTAAGATAATAATTCATAATAATTCTTAATAAAAATATATAATAAAAAATTGATTGGACCACGTCATTTTAACAATTTTTAACCAATAAAAATGCGTCTTCTTTCGAATTAAAAAGTATTAATTATCTAGTAAAGTACTTAAAATTTTTCAGATTAGTGAAACATTTTTTAAAATTTTATTCTATAATGGTAGTTTCTTTACGAAAAATCGAATTTTACCGTTAATTTTTAAAAATAATCTTGATACTTTATTTTACGATATCATATACTTTAAACATTATTTTGATATTTCGTTTAGGTTGTTCTCTAGAACAACTACGACAACTTCCATGAGCTATGCTACCGCCATAACGGGGAATTTGATTATGGATGATAAAATTTTATTTATTTTTTGCATACGTTAAATTATATTTAATAAAAACCCTTTATTCCAATCGTATGAGATATATTAATTGCCTATAAGTACATTTATATTTTTTTGATACTTGTGCTCACATTTTTACACAGAAAATTATATATTTTCAGAAATTATTAATCTTTGTTTTAATTTTATATAAATCAATAATAAATTATGTTTAACATCCGTCAGATGTCCCGCGACGGCTTCATTCTTTTATTTTTTCTTCAAACGCATATATTTCAACCGTGTGCATCTCAGTGTTTAATCTTTTTGATCAAAAACAAACGAAACTATTGAAAATACAAATAATACCGATAAAATAAAAGTTATTCATCATCAATGTCTAACCAAAAATTCTTTAAATTTATCTTCAATGATTTTTATTTTAGCCAAAAAAAAAAAAAAAAACAAAAAACAAAATTAAAATGCAATAATCCAAAGTAAGAAAATTAACTTTCAGCCATCGCCGCAACCGTGTTGTATAAATTACAAACGATCCATCCACGACATAATACGCTAATAACTCGTGTCAGCTGTGTGCCGCTCGTATTTAGATTGACACACACGCACGCACGTATATATCCGTGACACCGTTAATTCTCTCGTCGTCTTTAACCATTCCTTTTTCTTTTTTTTCTTTTTTTTTTCTTTTCGTCGCGTAATGTATAGAAACACCTGGTTATCACATTTGCGACTCGTCGTGCGGCATAGCGTACGGACGATTTTCTTTTAAGCATTATCAGACGATCGTTAAAACGTGCGCTGCATAAACGCAGTAACCGAGCATTTTTAGCATACGAGTCGCTCAGCGTTGAGGACATTAACGACGTAGATAGTTGTTTACATATGATTAGTACTCGGTTGTTCGCAACGACTCCTCGTTTGACGATGCGGCGCGGCTTCTTTTTTCTTTATCTTTTTTTTTTTCATCTATTGCGGAAAATTTTGATTGCCTTTTAATTGTTCTGCAGAGATATTATCGGGCGATATTTTTAATTATTATCGATCGATGATTAAAACACGACTCTAATTTGTTTCGATATGTAAAAGCAGCAGTTATATCACTTGACTATATTATATAAAATTACGGCGATAAAGTTAGTTTTCAATTAATTTAAAAACCTTTCGCTGAAACGAGGATGTGCCATCATTTTTAACGACGCCTGCGTAGACGAAGAGCACCATCGCCTTATCAGTCGTACGAGAAATCGTCGGTTACAAAATCTCTCATTTGCTCTTACACAATTAACTTATTTCGAGCTTTATTACATTGTGTAAAGTGATTTGATCTTAATTTTTGTGCACTCGATTACTGAAAATACAAATGACGGTTTACCTTTTATTTTATCAATTTTATTGGTTAAGAATAATACGAGAGAAACGAGTAAACCGGTATGCAATGTACATCCGATTTGTTAAAGATTCCTTTCGTATGCGTAAAATTTTGAAATATTATATTCTTAAATTAAACCAATACAGATTTTAATTGCATCTTAAACGATTTCAAGTGGCCCATTCAATTTCATGAGAGAAAAATGTTGTTACCCCATTGAATATTGAATCATAATGTATTAAATCGTTAAACTATAAGTTTTCGATTGAAATAGATCGTAGGTAAAAGGAATTATTGCATAAATTCGTAAAAATTATTTTCATTTGCATTATGTGAAAATAAATTTCAGCGATTTGCAATAACAAAGCGATATATACAATATAATATTAAATTTCACGACAAAAACGGCTTCCCGCAGCTTACGCTTACAGGTTTGTTCTCCGCTCGCGTATTACTCTCCGTGTGCAAGCATATATATACACGCGATCTTCCCCCCCCCTTTCTCTCTCTCTCTCTCTCTCTCTCGTCATTCGCATCTCCGTTCCTCTTGCATGCGGCGTATACACATGTGGGATTCGCGTCTCTTAACTTTATACACGGCCTCGATCTAAATTCACGATCCGAAGCACGGGAACCGCTAAATGGCCGACGGTATGCTCTTCTCTTCTTTCTTCATCGCACTCTTTCTCTTTCTCTCTTTTTCTCTCACCCACTTAGCAATGCGCGAGGGTTGCAGGCGCACTTTTAAGAAAAAAAAAAAAAAAAAAAAAAAAAGCAACTTTCTAAGTGTTTTTAACGGCCGCTGTAACCGTAATTGATGGACAAATAAACGAAAAATTTCTTGATGCGATTGTATGTATAAATTACATCGCCAAATGGTGTCGTCAAATAATCTTATAAAAATTCGTTTCTCAAAAATTAATCAGTATTTAGAAGAAACAATTTATAACAGAAATGTAATATATTCATGTGGTGGATGATGAATGTCTTTAATTTCTCTTAAAAAACAAAGATTCATTTGTCAAACGAATTTCGACGCGTTTTAGTGTATAAATACTATACATCGCGAAAATTCAATTTAACGTTCAAATTTCGTGCGTTACTCACGACTATTTATGACTTTTTTTGTGTTAGAGATAAAGGCATTTTAAAGAGAAATAAATGATTTAATGGATTTTTTGATAAATTTGAAGATTAAAAATGGCAGAATTTTAAAATTAATGCAAAGCAAGACAAATTGATCATGTGATTAAATAAGCAAAGGTTAGCGAATACGTGATTTTGAAATTTTCTCTGGTTAGATTTTATTACTGCCAGAATTAAACGAGTTAATATTATGCCAAGAAATGCGCATAAAATTAAGTCACGTTTTCAAACAAATTGTTTCTCAACAAAGCGAACATAAGCACGATAATTCAAAAGCGAGAAAAAGAGAAAAATTACACGGCAATAATTGTTTTAATTGAACTTTCGTGGTAACAATTAATGCTGTTTGTTAATACATGTAATTCGATGAAGGGAAGAGAAAGAAACAAAGTAAAAAAAAATAAAAAAATTGGAGTGATTCACATTTTCCATGAGCATATATACATCACAAGGACGTGAGCGATTCGATGAAAATTATTTAATTTGCAGTCGCTCGTCAAAGTGTAAAAGCATAAACGTTTTGTGATTTCCATTATAAAGTGGTAAAACGAAGCTGATTTTATTTACATAATGATTGACGTTGAAAAGTAGAACAATTTTCGCAGATTAAAATTTTCAAGCAAATTTAAGCTATCTAAATAATATAATCATTACTTACAGGGGCAAAGGACGATTTTTTTATTTTTTTTTATTTTTTTTTTTTTCTAAGAATAAAATATATAATTACTCGAAGAAAAAAAATTGTCGAACATTGATATATAAAACGCGATCCAATTGAATAATCGCTCGATCAGAATTCTCGCTACTAATTATCAACGTCACGACGCGATGCAACAATGCATCATTGATGAAAATATCGATTGTGATGAAATGAGTCGAAACAACAGCACGGAATCTATGACGAATCTTTGCATTCTCGAGAGCTAATTCATTCGTTCATTAATTTTTCATTAATTTTTAAATTACGAGTAAGCTGGAAAAAAAAAAAAAGTTCATCCGATCGTCCCAGCTAATAAGACGTATCGTACTGTCATCGACGAAAATTCAAAGCCGAAAGAATATTTCGCGCTTTTGTATTTAGTTACGCGATTTGCGAGTTGGAAATTTTAATCGAATTTTAAAAATGCGTTATTAGACGATTCAATAATATGTAATCGCGAACGCGAATTATATATTTTGATAGCTTCGAGCGATAAAAATTCATTATCTTTTTATATAACATCAATTATTACAAAATGTTCCGTACGATAAAATTCAAATTCGAAAAGAAATAATTACTGATTTACCTTGAATCGAAAATTTTGTTCGCATTGTAAATTTTATTAAACATTTTTCATTCACAACTTTTGATAATAAAAAATGAAATACGAAAATAAAAAAATACGTTAAATTTTCAAAAGAATAACAAACAAGGTAATAGCTATAAAAGCACGCTTTCCTATTAATCCAGCCAATGAAATCTCGTATCTTCGTTACGCGCAATTCGCTTATCAACCCCGAGTTAGACGCATCCAAAACTGCATCGCGAGAACGGTATTAAGTACGACGGTATTCATCCTTATTACGAAATTCTACGCTTAAATAATTCGCCTTTATTACTTCGTATATAAACATTAGTTAAACTTTTTCACGTGATGCTGTAATTCAATTCAACAATGCAAGAAAGAAAAAAATGTGAAACGTACGCGTATAGCAGTACGACTAGTATTCTTGATATTCGAAGCATCGCTGAGATAATTGAGAATCCATGCGCGTATTATTACGACGAATAAAAGATTACCGTGATTTCGTGCGATTTTGACACAATTTTTCGTGATTAATTTGTTAATCACACGTAAATTCACAATCTTACGTCTTTGTAATTTTAATTTTGATTGAATGAAAATTTATTTATTAACTGTAATTTATCCATCATACGTAAATTTATACAACCACTAAGTGAAAAATCATGTGTTTCGATCTACCCAATATATATCATTTCACCGCGTGGTTAATAAGATTCCACAATAATACAGGATAAACAACAGCAAGGAGCTCAACGAACCGTTTACTCATTAATTAACCGGTTATTACAAAATAGGTTAAAACCGCTCTTGCCAACGCAAATAATACGTACACAAGCTCGACGATACGTTGCGGCAAAACAATTTTCACGTAATTTCAATCGAAAGAGCCCTCGCGCGAAATATTCTCTCGTACATATCGGCCTGCTTTAACGTAAACCGTTGACTCCTTCCAAGAGAAGAAAAGCGCGCCGAGCCTAAGTTTTAAGGCGCAATAACGAGGCCTCCCTTTACAATGTTACGGCATATAAGGATATATAACGCTGACTGCGTATATGTATATATATCTACATCGACCGGTTAAATCGACGTAAACTTCCACATTTCATTCGTACGAACGTTCTTTTTCCTTCATTTTTTTTATACCTATAATGTCCGATTAAGGGAAGAAGCACACACGTGAGCAGCTTGATTAAACCTGTATTAATGTTACTCGCACATTCTACTTCTTTTTTTTTCTTTTACCTTTCTTGCGATACTTGCTTTCCATTATTTTTCGTCGCGATAGCGAGAGAGAGAGAGAGCACGTCGTTCCTCTGTATTTCGCACGAGCAAGTCGTTTCTTTTCATCGAGGCTCGCAAGGATTACGCGCAATGTTTTTCGTTCCAATTTTTTTTTCCTTTTCCATTTTTATTCGAAAATCACGATTTGTATCGGTGTCTTCTTTTTGCTTCCTGATGCTGATGTATAAATTAGTACTTTGAGATTGCGAAGGTAATTAGGAGGTTATATATGTACACACATAGTAAGCTATTAAAAGTATATCGAAAACGATCGAGCGATTGATTGGTAGCTATAGATTTAAGATTTTAAGATTACTTATAAATTCATTACGAATCGTAATGATTTATTTATTGCACGTAAAATTTATTTTATAACGTTTCGAGAAAATTAGCCTGAAATAATTAGCCAGAGGTTGAACCTCAAGTTCATTATCAAGAACTATATCTTTTACAAAGTTTATTATTAACGATTAAATTACATGCAAATGTGTTATGTTTCTTTTATTTCATAGGAATTGCTTATTTAAGTTATGTAACTAAAAATGACTTTGTTGAAGTTATTTGAAATTATGTTACAGATAATTACGTTTAATATTACGATCCTTTATCTTCCTCTTACGTATTATTCCTTAAATAATATCCGATAAAGTTTATTAACGACATTAGGATCAAATCAACGGCGAACATCAAACTATTCGATATCCCAAACCATAAATGTAATATATCATAACAGGCACGGTACCACAGAAGAATAAAAAACAAAACTCGTTAGTCACGAGAGAAACAACAAAGTGTACAATTATCGCTCCGAATCGAAAGCTTACATAAAGTCAAAATGTGAAAAGAAGAAAGAGAGAGAGAGAGAAATATTGAGTATCCAGACAGCTCCATAAAACGAGAATTTAAATGCGTACCACGACGCTATTGGTCGGCTTTTAACGTCCGTCACACACGGGGGAAATCTAAGGTCGGCTCTCTCTCGGCTATTTTCCGAATATAGTTTCCCGCAACGCGAGAAGCTTCCCTTACGTTGAGCTATCCGTTCGCCGCTTGCGCAACGATTTTGCTTTCGTATACATAGAGCAGGTGAGGGAGTCGTATCTTCGCCGCGCGCACAATGACGACACTCACTCGTTATTACCTACCTCGCGACTACTCTCCCGTTATACATTCACTTTCGTCTCCGTTTTCTTTTCGCTTTTATATTTTTCGTTTGACGTTTCGTCGCTGGTTAATTCGGTGGCACGACGCGACGAAATGCTTTGACGTTTTGAAACTTGATCGCTTTATTTATCGCGTTTGAATGAGTCTTTGAGACGGATAAAAAAATGTTGAGATTTTCCGTTTGGCATCGGTGATTACGATGTTTTTCAAGATGAAGAAAATCATCGTTGCTTGGATTTTCTCGGTAATGTGGATATATGCGAGCTTAAGTAGCGCCATATTTAATAACGACGTGTGTTTATACAAGTTTTTTGTGCAATTAGTTTTGTGCAAGTCTACCTTTATGATACATCGAAAAACTAGAGCGTTATAAATACAGTAATACGTTGAATAATCGTTCGCGCGATCTTCAAGATTTCGATAATAATATGGAATAATATTTACTATTGGTGAAGAATTTTTAATCGTTAAAAAATGTAAAAATAACGTATATAAAAAAGCAGGATATCCTGCAAATAAAATTTTCCGTTTATATATAAAAATTATTATTTGAAAGAGTTGTTCGATAAACTTCATTGTACTTTTTATTGGCTGATGCATACTCATGCAAATTTAGAATTATATTTTTCAATTACATAAACAATTACTTCTGGATAAGCGTAATTAAATGTTGTGCTTTGAGTTAGTACGACTTACTAGTTTAATCATTATTTATAATTTCAAAGTAATTTTTTATTCAATTGTTATTTTTCATTAAATTTCTACAATTTTTTAATTTCTTCAATAATTAATCCATAACTGTTTACAATTATCTAAGCGCTTAAAATTAGGTCACAACGACACCTACTACAGCCATAACTCAAGTAATTATAAAATTGTAAAGAGTTGAGGAAATAAATGAAATATTAATTGTAATTACAGTTAACGATCCTTTCCCATCTAGCTTTAAATAATCGTGCGAAAAAAGTAATTACTAATATATACATATATACATTTTCCAGGCTAAGGTGTGCAGTAAAAGCGCGTCAATAAAAACCATAAGCGAAATCTTCGCTTGTATATTTTTTTAATAATCCATCCGTCATCTCTTCATATCTCTTCATATAACGACTAATAACAAAGCACCGAAGGACGATTGGATTTAACGTTTTTACGACAAGATCGAGTTAACAGTCGCGTCGCTTTTTGCTTAACGTGTATAAATGAATATCAGCCGACAAAGAAGCGAGAAACCGCTTGAAAATTATCCTACCGCGATAAGAGCGCCGTAGACGAACCACGCGCTAATCGCCGTGTGCCGTTAACCTCGAGGAGTTTCAATCAATTATCATAGGTGCACCTTTTATTTATGCGGGCAGATTTCTTAGTCATCTTATTTATTTTCATTTTATTTTCGTTCGTTATTAAGAATCGACGAGCGAGAAGCTGATATTACGCGCGACGAATCCAATTTTACGTAAGCTTGAATTAAACGCGAAGGTTTTTGCTTTTTTTAAAGTCATAAAGTTTTTTTTATTTTTTTTTTATTTTTATTACGCTAGATAAAATCTTTTTTTTTTTTTTTAATCGTAAAACATAGAGTAATTTTTTTTATTAATATTTTAATTAATAATTTATACAATTAGGATGGAATTTATATTTTTTGTATATTTTTAATTCGTGTACTCTGTACGTATAATTTTGAAAAATTTTAGAAAAAATTAAAAACAATGCTTTTAAAGATTTTCACATTAATTTTTTTGTTTTTCATTAAAGTAAACGGTAAATATTTTCAAATCGTTACTCTATTACGTTATTAATATAAAATTAACAAATAATCTCACCGTAGAATATTAAAAAAATGTTCACCACTTGTCAACGGTACTCGAAAACACCTCTCTTCCTTAACACTTTTTTTTATAAAGAAAGACAATCCTTTCCGAAAACAAAGCCAAAGCCGAGCAACCGCAAAATAAATCCGTCACACCAGATCGTAGAAAATATATCCTCTCTCTTCCTTACAATCACGGACGACCAAAAAAATAGTAAAAACAAAAAAATATGGGGGTCGGACAGGGGGAGGAAAATAACGAGGATCGTCGTATGTAACAACACGGATCGACGTGTCGTTGACTCACGAACGCAACCTTAGCGTCCGGCTCTCCGTAGCGCGACTGAGCTGAGCTATAGCTTCAGCGAATCTGATATAGCTCTGTGTGTGTGTGTGTGTGTGTGTATACGCTTTGGGGACGTAGCGCGCGCGATACGCGCACACGGAATCAGCGAGCGCGACCGCGTATATTACTCTGCGCTCCTTCTTCTTCTTCCTCGCGTCGCGCTCAGCTGAGGTTTTATCATCGCCTCGGAAGAGAGGCTCGAGTTATTGTACAGGTATGAACGAACCGAGTGCGTTGAGAGGTATCGTCCTTTCCGAGAACTACTGAAGGTAGCTGCGTGACGCGATCCTCGTTAAAACAAGGGTGCGGTCTTTGGAACTCGCGGTTTTTTTCCATTTTTTTCTTTCTCCCCCCCCCCCCACCTCCTCTCTCTCTCTCTCTCTCTCATTCCGTCGATCAGGATTTAATTAGAATTTACGCTTCGTCGAGCTCGACGTTGCCTTATTTTCTTGCTCAAGTACCGGGAGTATCGAGAATTATCTCCGGGTGTTGAAGTTTTTCTCGTGCCGCGTTGCCCTTTTTTTACTTCGAGACACGCACGAGATACCTTCGAGCTTGTAGAAATGGACGAGCGATTTTTTTTTACTTTTCTCCGACGAGTTTTGCTCTCGAACGATTAACTTTAGTCGCTTTGGTTTTAACCCTTGTTACACCTCGATTATCGCTGAGAATCGTTAAAAAAAAAAAATTTCCAATCGACTTTATTGGTCGCTCTGAGATAATAAAACCGATTATATAGCGTTGTCTCGTTATACTCGTCATTTTCTACTTGGACGCTTTCTAACTGTCTATTGAGCTAATTAAAATCATTCGCGATGTTAATGGTTAATTTTACAGATAGTTTTTTTCCAAGCTAGAACTCACGATAATTACTGAAAATGGACTTTGTTTAATCAAATTGATTAAATTCTACGCGTATTTCACAGCGAAAATTTCCAAGATATTACTGAACATATTTATCGTGTTTATTTTCATTCAATAAAACATACGTGTTGTTACAATAAAAGAGCCAATTTAATCGAAAAATAAACATTTTTAAATTGAATAAATTTACAATAAAACAAAGTTTTTCGAAATGGAAATATGACTTTTTTTTATTAAATAATCTCCCTTAGAAATTTTATGTAAGGTTTTGATTGTACAGTATGCGTCAATGCGTATATGTGAAAATAAACTTAACATACAATTTTTCATCCTTGTATAATTAAATAAAATAAGTTACACATTTCACCTTGAAAATTGTTGAAGATGGAAAAATTAACATTTGTAATTCCTATTGGAATTATAAGAAAATGATGTTTCGTGTTGAGTTTATAACATGAAATCGCTTGCCGAATAATTAAATTTATTTGTAATATAAATTTACAATATTCTAATTGATCTTTTTTTATTTCTTTATTAATTATTTTAATCTAATTGTTCATCTTTTAAAAGTCTTTCATTTTTTCATTAAATTATACTTAATTTACCTCGTGAAAATATTTTTTGAACGTTAAGAATTTGCAAAAGTTATAATATTTCAAGTACTTTTAAATACTCTAACAATTTGTCTTATATCCTATTTTGTACTCTTAAATTCGAGCAGCTTATTATTTATGAAAGTATAAATAAAAATCTTATGCAAATATGAATAATAAATTAAAAATTGTTCACAGTTTAAAGAATATAAAAATTTACATTAATATTCATCGGAAACTAACTAAAAATAGTACATAAACTGAACAATTGGAAAATAGAAGAAAAACAGATTTTAACTCAAAACTTCCTCGCTTTACATAAATCCTTCCTCTTCACCATACGAAAAAGAGTGTCAAACTTTCCGCAAAGAGGGTAAATACTCGGAAGCATCGCTCGAACTCGCGACCCTTAACCGTAACGGTTTCCACGCATCACAATAACATCGAAAATAGCGCGGCGCAATTATAGCTTCCATTAGCTCTAGCAACAGAACGCAAGACCAGCCTACGCCGTGCATACGTACAATTAATACGCGTTATGCGTCGTAGGTTCGTATGCAAAAGAGAGAACGTCGTAGCGGAGGAGGAGAGCCTCGCTTTTCTATATGCGTATACAAGAGCTGCTCGTCGTGTTTGATTAGTATTTTTTTTATCGTAGCTTGCCGTTTTGTGTTGATTTTTTTTTCTTTTTTTTTTTTTTTATTATTATTTATTTTTTTTTTTTTATTTTTCGCTCGATAATAGCGAGAATTTCGTGGGAATTTAGTTTTTCATTTACGCGCGCGGCGCGTGTTTTATAGTAGTTTAGAGAATGCAAGGTGGCTGCCTGGGAAACTAGTACACTTGTGTGTCTGTACAATGTCGCTTGTGGCTTTTAATCCACCGAGAGAACTGTTTTAGCGGTTAACTCTGCGAATTTGTATTGTCGTATCTGATTTTAAGGAATGATTTAATTCATCGCTGGTTTTTCATTGAATATTATACGATCACCGATACCATTTAATTTTCCTTTTTTTTTTTTTGCTCTCATGAAATGCTTGCTCTTTCGGTTTCATAATTAACCGTTGTCGACGAATTTATTTATCCTTGTATAAAGAGATGAAATTATTATCATATTAAATTTTAATTTTTAATAACTATTTTTCCTCTATTTTATCAACACTCGATGATTGTTTTTCATAGCAACATAAAAATAAGTCATTCTCATTAATTATTAATATCGATATTCGACTTGTATTTAAATAAACTTGCATTCTATGAAATTTCGATGAATTCATAATCAACCTATATATATGTAAAAAATTTAAAAATAATCTTCGAGTCAAGACAATGTCAATCCAAAAATATGTCGAAGATAAACATATATGTATGTTGGCTATAAACTAATGCACAAAACTTAAAATATCAACTTCCAAGAAATTATTGCAATATTTTTGAAATACATATACTAAAATATTCTAATACATTTATTTGTTAAATACTGGCAATGAAATTTGATCAAAACATATTGTATTTACCTTCGCAAAAATCCACGGATAATAACAATAAAACTTTGATGAAAAAAAAAGAAAAAAAAAAAAAAAACAATAACAATAATAATAATTTTTCATAACTATTATTATATAATATAACCCGATCATTCATTACGTCATGTTGTAATTTAAATTTTTTATATATTTATGGTTCGCAATACGTGTAACATTATGAAATAATTGTAAAATTGCATAATGCAATTTATACATTATCTAAAATGAGTAAAAGAAATACTAAACATATAATGGACAGCAATTTTAAATGGACAAGTACAGTCCGAAAAATGTCTCTATTCTCGTCGGTAAAATAAGTCAATTTTCATAAAAATGTCATTTTTTCATTTTTAACTTTGGACAGAAATAACCACGAAAGATAATTCTAAATATAACTTCATTGTTGATCGCTGCTTTTGTTTGCACGCACATTTATCAATTCGTTTATTTTTTTTTTTTTTACAAACGTGGAAGAAAATTTTTAATCAAATTGAATAATATAATCTACTTTTTTTCAGCTGAATTAAATCTTAAATCACTTATTCAATTGAAACATGACTTTTATATACTTTTAGCACTTTTAGCGTTCTTAAAAGTTAAATAAACTTAAGAAATGTCAAAAATTAATAAATAAAAAAAAAAGAAAGAAAAAAAACGTCGTCGACCAAAAAATTCTACCCACCGATTAAAAACACGCAAAATTCCGCCCATGCGTGCACAACTCGCGCAAATTATTTTCTTCAACCACACCGGAAACGTATCTCTCGAACGATGTTTCACGAACGTATTGTTGCCTTGGCAATGTCTCAATAGCGTGTCTCCTGTTGCACAATGCCGTTCGGTAAGAAAAAAAAAAAAAAAAAAAAAAAAAAAAAAAAAAAAAAAAAAATAAAGCAACCGTTAAAGTACCTACAAACGCTCGAAATAATCAACAGACGTGAAGTCCTTTTTTCCCGCAAAGACGCACATAGCAGGACATTACGCGCGGTCGAAGATTGTTCTTTCCTTGCATTAATATTATACGTCGATTCGCGGGTTCTATACGCTGAAATCAATATACACGAGCGAGTGAATTTTTTTTTCTTTTTTTTTTTTTTTTTTTTTTTATTGCGAACTGCTCTCGTTTCTTCGATCCGTAGTAAATGTAGTTATAGAAGCGCGACGGTTGGCTTTTATAACTGTTGTGGATTGTGAATGATTTATAACTTGAGTAATTGAGTAAAGGGTTGAATGGCTAAGGAATAGATTGATTTTTCTTAAAAAGAATAAAGCAATGTAAATCGTATAAATCTCATAAACTAATACGATAACTGAAAAAGTTTTATGAATAACAATAACGAATTTTTATTTATATGTTGTTTTATAAAATTAAATTGAGACGAAAATCAAACGTTTTTGTATCAAGTTTCTCATTGATTTATTTAAAATTTCTTTTAATCAATCTTATATGAAATAATTATCGTAAGATATAAATTTAAAAAATTAATAAAATAATTCAAATTATTGAAAACTTTTATTCTTAAATAAATAGTAAATACAATTAACGAGCGACAATATTAATTTTTATGTGCGATAAGAAAGAAAAGCGATAATTATCAATTCAGACGATGAACACGTGTTAAAAGCCAATAACAATCTCTAACATCAAAAATAGAAAAAAAAAGAAAAATTAATGAATAATAAAAAATAAAACTTAACTTTATTTTTTAAAGCATTCACGCTCGATTTAATAAGATGTCGATCGATGATCATCATCTGATCGATATCGCGTATACAGTATTGGAAGGAAAAAAATAAAACACCAAGTAATGACAATAAAACGAAAGCTTACACAACCGCAAAGTGTGTATAGAAGCGTGTGTGGCGTGCGCGCGCGCGCGCGCGTGTGTGTGTGTGTAAGCTGCTTAGAAAACGTGCCAGCGAGGCATTCCTTTATTACTGACCGATGTACACGCGCGCGTGCATAGCCGGTTGCGTGTGTTTCAGGGGCATCTTCGATCACCGTGACATTGACGATTAGGAAGATACAATTGACCGTGATATTTATGTATATATGTATCTCTCTCTATCCTGTGTGAGGAAATGTTTATCTTTTTAATTTACATGAGAATGACGCACGCTAAGGATTTAGCTTCAAAGTCATTAATTTATTTGATGGTTTTATTATCAATGGTTATCGTATTTCTTGCACACGATATATGTCACATATGGTTTGTTAGGGTCGTGTAAATTTAAAAATAAAAAATTTATTAATGATTTTAGTGAAAAATTAAGGTCATTGATTGAGAGCATCCGTTTAAAATTTAATTTGCAATGAAATAATAATCATGAATAACTATAGATATAAAATAATTAAATGAATTGTAAAAAAAGTTTTAAAACGCAGAATTTACGAATAATTTTTTCAATAAAATTATAATTCGCGTTTGTAAAAAATTATTTCAAACAAAAAAAAAAAAATTTATCTTAAAAGCTCCGTTTAATAAATTTGGACCATCGTTCTGTTTTCTTAATCCCACACGTCACGTTAAAGTACAAAACTAAATTAATTTATTGCATTTGTCAAGGTCAGAGCTTCAGAGGATAACAAAAATATCCGTAAAATAAAAAAATACGTGACGCAAAAGTACATCGTATATATATTTATACGTATGTACACGCGCACACACACACATACACACACATACATATATACGCGGCATTATACGAGCCACGCTCGCATTATTATCCATCGAACCGATATAATTGAAAATTCATTACGAAAGAAGAAAGACTAAAACGAGAGGAGGCAAAAGACGAGTGCGTCTGAAAAAATGTTGAGAGCCGCAAAGCCGTGGCGCTTCGAATGGCCGTTTCTCGGAATACAAGGAGCCGATATAACAAGAGGGTCCAAAGCGACGTTAAAATTCGTTTTTTTGATTTATCGCCCGGTGCACGCAGAAGCGAGCTTCGATTAGCCCGAGCGGAGACCGCGACCTCGGCACGAATATTATCCCGCGCTTATATATCCCCCGTTGCTCTTATCGCGCGTTTCGGCTCTCTGTCTTACAT
The DNA here is from genome assembly GCA_949987625.1 of Chalcis sispes. Classification (NCBI taxonomy): domain Eukaryota; kingdom Metazoa; phylum Arthropoda; class Insecta; order Hymenoptera; family Chalcididae; genus Chalcis; species Chalcis sispes. Next base: position 72,021,781 of record OX465095.1, on the reverse strand, counting down.
CAGACTCGTTTTAATAACGCTTAAGCGCTTTATGTTGCGCTTTTTAGTTTAGCTAAGAGAGCTCGCGAAGGAATACGCGAAGGAGATAAAGGTACTTGAAATCGTTATGAACTGGTAATTGTCGGAGCGGAAGATCGTTGAATGACGGTAGAGACGAATTGTGTTTTGACGGATTGGAAAGCGTCTGCGAATTTTGAGAGACATTAAACACGCGGGAATTATTTTACTCCTTGTTTTTCGGGACTTCAAATTTTCAATTTGTTTTATTTTTGTTTGCGCGCGTATTTTGAAAAATATAAAATGAAAGATGCGTTAATTTAATTGTCCAAATTATAATGAATTTCGATGATTAAAAAATAGCATAAGCATCAAAATTATCAAGTACAATAATTTCCACGTGAATAAAAAATATAACTTCCTTTATTCTTGCAATCATAAACATTGCGATAGAATAAAATAAATTGATTCTTTAAGAGCATACATTTTCATATTTACATTAATAAAGTATGTTAAAGCCATTATAAAAGAAAAATGTAAAATGCAAACATGGCTACTTTCGCTTTACTCAAATCAAGTTACGCAATTTTTCTTATCGTAATCGAAAATATTTACAACCTAAAACTTGACATAATAATTATCGCGATTAGATAATCGCGCGCGTCTCTCGCGATACGTAAGTTTTATTGTAAGCAAACCTTATAAAAAAAAATGATTCAAAAATAAATAACAATGATTTTAAATATTAGAAAAAAAAAAAAAAAAAAAAAAAAAACATTGCTCGAAATAAAAATATTGTGCATCGTTTATGAGGAACGGCTATTATTTGAATTTATAAAGTTTAATTTATTATATGTATATCTTGTTTATCTAAAATGTTATTCGATTCGATAAATTTTATTTATACTTCGTTACAATAAAATTTTTATTAAAGTATAAAAAGTGCAATATAATATTGATGCATAAATTTTAAAGTCAACGATTATAAAAATATTTAAAATTCATTTGAAATGAAAATTATGGAAGACAAGGTTGTAAAAATTGTTTTTAACGTAACTTTATAAACTTCTCGAATTACTTACATTGCTGGCACCATTTAAATTATCAACTCGATTTAATTATATTGAGGCATTTAATGTTCAGTAAATAATACATCGTTGTCTTCATATTTTGGCTCGTTTATTTTCCCCTCTCTTCCCTCCCACACATTATATATTTGTATAATAATTTATATATATATATTTATAACCAATAAAAAGTTGGTCATAATGTGTACACGTAACGACTGTTGAGACATTTTAATTGACGTTTACAGTGTGCGATAAGGTAAAAGCGTTTACATTCGGTGAAAATAGAAAACAATTACACTTGACAAACTATCGATTGTCTACTATTTTGTGTAAATTTTAATAAATAATAATGCGAATAAAACAAATGGTAATTTATTGAAAGCTTATATTCGAGGAAAATGACTATATCGACGAATTAATAGTTTTCTAAATTTAATAAACATTCGATAACTTTTTTTAAAAATATTTTCAGGAATAAAATATTTGATACTAGATTGGCAAAAAGTTCCGAATATTATTTTAGTTTTATCATTAGTTTTACCTCGTTATTATAAAAATGAAGAAACTGTAAAATTAAAATTTCACCATTAATTTTCCGTGCAACATATCCGCATTTTATAGAATGAAAAATGAATATCCGATCAAAAGTATAAATAAATAATAAAAAAATCGATCTATTTATACAACACGATCAAGTGGCTTATTCGTAAAACTAGCCTCGTGCCTTCGATTCGTTATAAAAATCAGGATCGTTAAAACGAGCGTGACAGTTGTGTTGTCTCTCACTACGCGATATACATAACTACACGATGCATCGATCGTTTTAAAAGAAGGGATGAGAACGAATGAAATGATAATAATAATAATAATAATAATAATAATAATAATAATAATAATAATAAGCAGGATATTGTGCATCTGATCGAGATACGGTGCAGTTGACAGTCGCTCGACCGTCGAAGTGCATCGAGCGGATACTTATTATGTTGTGTTTGAAATTTTTTTAGACGTTAATATTGCAATGTAATTTATTTAATTTTTTTTATTTTTTTTTTTTTTTATTTTCTTTGTCGTTAAAATTTAAAGGCTGTGTTTAATTACATTCATCGGCAAAATTACTTTTTAAGCGACTCTCTGAGTGTTTGCAATTAAGTCTGCAAGTCCATAATCGAAACGACTGGACGATTTGAATAAGGAGTGCATACATTATCGCAATGTTATCGTGTAATTTTTATACGTATATGTTATTAATGCATTAATTTCATATCTTTGAATTCATTTTTTCATTTTTATTAGATATAATATTCAATTAATAACAAATTTCGATCATAAAATAATTGTTTATTTTGAAAACTATTGAGACTTTATTTCTAAATTACTTCCCACAATGTTGAAATTATAATTGTATTAGAAATTCACCTAAATTTAATTTTCGATAGTTTCCATTGTATTAAATTCTTATTTTAAGAAACTAACCAAAATAAAAGAAAAAAAAAACTCTTCTTATTTCGAGAATACGACAGCAGCTAAATAGAATCATTTCCCCAACAACAAATCAAGCTCATTAGCCTTTAGAATTTCGATTTGTCCGTACTGACACAGAAATTCCAACATATACATCCTTGCACTAACAGTAACAATCGGATAATTGATAGCTCAGAGAACGACGAACGGTTTCACGCTCGGACATCTTTACAGAAGCTCTTCGCACCGAGCGACGTTATTCCGCATTAAACATCGGCATCGATCGGCCTAACCGAACCACACTGCTGCACCACCACTCGAGAATAAAAGTGAGAAAGTGAGAAAGAGAGAGAGAGAGAGAGAGAAAGAGAGCGACGCGCAGTATGCTAATTGTCAGGAGGTTATCGGGCGCACGCGAGCTTATAATAAAACCCGCACCCTACGATGGGATGCGATCGCTCGAGCCGCTTACGTATACATTAACCGACGAGATTCTTCGTTTCGTCTTTTTGTTTTAAAAATTATCGGTTTTATGTACGTTTGGTTATCTTTTATCCGCTTTTCTAGGGTGCGCGCTCGTTTATTTTTCTCTCTCTCTCTCTCTCTCTCTCTCTCTTCAACTGCTGTCGACGTAATTCATAGGTGTGACTCTTTGGCGTAAATCACTTTCTCGTTTCGGTATAGCTTCGATTTTTTCTTTACCTGCAATGAAAAATTTTAATGTTAACTAGTTTCAGTTTATTTTATATTTAAATAAAATTTTATTACTTTTAAGAATAATTGTTTTAAAATATTGTATTGAAAAATTTTTTCAAATGAAACAATTTAATAACTTAAAAAAATACTAAAGAATTATTCACAGAAATAATAGATTAATTATTGTAATTATAAACTGCAATATAAACTTACGCAAGAAATAATTCGAAGAAACGACTTTAACGATATCATGCATTAAAATAATACTTTATCATTGTGTAAAGAAAATTAATTAAGCTAAGTATTATAAAACTTACATAATACAAGCAAACGAAATAAATTAAAACCATCAGTCTTCGTATGAAACGGTCACGTTCTGTCTGAATATACTCGTCATTTATCTACTTACAGCGTTGCTTCTATACAAATGTCAGATACAACTTATTCTTCGATTACACCTCATCATTTAAAAGTTTATTTTAATTGAATATCAATAACATCGAGCTTCAATTTAAATCAATAACAATATTTTTTTAATATTTAAATAATTGATATAAAAAAACTTTGTACTTAAATTTTCCTTTTCAAAACATTTTCAGATTAAGTCGTAATCTTTACATTTTTTTAATCTCCGCTTTACAAAGATTTTTAATCTATACTTATCACAATCTTATTGAATTTCATGGTAGTACGAGGTATACTATAAGTTCGCATGTTCCATACCGAGATTTGAATTAAATCAGGGGCTGCTAAAGAAGACTTTTCTTATCTTAAACACAAATCTTAAATAGCAATTTACAAATGGAGCGAAAAAATTTTAATAATTCGATGCTTAGATAATCGAACGAACATGACAACTTTGAATTTAGAATTTAGAATAATCTTTAAAAATAACTTCAAAAGCCCTTTTGAAAGTGTTTTAAAACGGTAATTCATTTGCATAGATCGATTACGAAAAATACGAGCAAACGCATCGGCTGGACGTGAAAAAATTTTCAACCAACATTTTCTCAAAAGGCACTTACAAAATTTAATGCTTCGTAACAAGAGACCACAGCTAGAAGGGATTCTTGGCCCGATAAATCCGCGTCCACCGAATGATAAACTTCCATCGATACTTTAAAACTAACTTGTTAAAATACTCGTTCCCTTATAGCTAATCTCCTCTTGTAACGGCAACGTACGTACGAGAGCTCGCTTTAACCCGCGACTAAAGGAGAATACGAGTACACGTCTCGTACACGTATAAACACGCGAGTGTATAATCCTCGGCAAATCAGCATATCAGCTCGAGAGCGCGATATAAAACTCCCTCATTTCGTTGCGACTCGTATATAAAACGTGTCGGCATTAGCATCACCGGGATCGACCCGAGGAGCCGATATAGCGATGTCAAGGTTGCAACAAGATTCCTAGATCCGAGTCACGCCAGGTGTATGTGTGTATGTGTGTGAGAGCGAGAGAGAAAGAGAGAGAGAGAGAGAGGGGGGGGGAGAAAGGTGCTACGTCCGCGTACAGGTGCGCGGCCAACTTCCGTTCCGGATTCGACTGATAGCATCCCTCCAGTGGTACGGTGGGTTGGAAGAACCTATGGCCAGTTGTCCGGTGGTACTCGCGACCGGCCGTACCTCGGAGCGGCAACTTTGGATCGATTTTTGTCGCGCATTCGCCTCTGGACCAAAGTTAACCGGCGACGTGCGTCGAAAGGTCAGTGCCGTTATCCTCGACGAGACGATCTCTCTTTTGACTAGTAGTCTCGATACTGGAGAATGAGAAGAGAGGCTAATTATTCGATCCTTCATTTAGCGATCGTTTGTTTAAAAATTTATGCGAAAATGTGCGCGTGCCTTTGTGCTTAAATATATTTCAACACATTTTTACCTTTACGAATCTAGCAAAGGGAGAGTTTTTAAAGATTTTGTAAAAATAAAAGTCATTAATACAGCTTTCATGTTAAATTCATACAACAATTGTGTTATATTTACGGAGAATCCCAATCTCGTACGTGTTTATTTTTTTTATACATATGCATGCTGACGATAACATAGCAAAACGAATAAATAATTTATGCATTTGCTACATGTGCCTGCAAAAGTTTATAGCGAATAATTATTTAAATATAAATCATATTATATCACTTTAAAAAAAGAAAAAACAAAAAAAAAATTAACGTTTTATTTTTATTCTTTTTTGTAAAAATTAAAAATCATATCAAAATTCATAAGCAAAAGAAATAAAGTTTATAAAATTGTGAAACAATTACATCAAATGCACGCAAGGCATATTCGCGCGAAACAATAGAAATACCTACGATCATTTCAGCTATCGACGGTGTAAAAATATATATTTTTATCCGCGCTTGGCATACGAAGCATTGCGCCATATTTATTTTCAACTTTGACTTTTATCATTGACATTGAGCTTCTGCATATATATATATATAATTTATTATTTACCTGCGCTCCATGGATTGTCATAACTATACACGACACGCCTCGTAAGAACTAGCACGCAATTGTCCAATGCATCGTAATACGCGAATATTATAATACGATTGATTCGCAAAATTGCAATATTCCATTCGATGCAATAAAATCGAGTGTATACCGCTTTAATACGATTATGTTACGGTTAAGTGTACCGTCCGCAGAATCAAAATTTCGAATAAACAAGTTGTGAAACTGAAAATAGTAATGGAATATTCAATTAAACGACAGTTATAGAGTGCAGATGATAAATTAACGAGTTATGAAGTTCTATTTATACCGTTGTTGAAGAAAAAAATAATATATCCGTTTTAAAAAATTGTCGATAAGCAACGACAAGTGATAAATTATTATATATTATTTTTTCTTAACGTAGATGAATCAAACCATTTTTATCTTTAACAAGCAATTTTATCATATGCCCCTATTCATATTTAAATTCACGCACTAGATATATTTTATTTATTAAAATATTTCTTTCCGACGCAGTATTCACGCTACTCTTTTAACGATATAATCAATAAATTTTAATTATTCAATATAATGAATAGTTATTCATGTAGATCAACTAGATCTGCAAAAGTGTACATTATTCATTTTACATTTTACAAAATTTCTTTACAAAGACAATTGTTTAATAATTTACACTCATAGGCGGTAAAATTCCAGAAGAGCATGAATGTATCCACAGTTTTTCCCGAAGAGTATCCGATAGCCCAGGAAGACAATCATGAACATACGATTAATAATACCGAACGCGAGCAGCAAACGAATTGTCAGCAGCAGCAGCAACAACGACAACAACAACAGCAGAGTCCTCGAAATATTCGTGAGTTTACAGTTTCGTCTTCTTTTATAAAACAAAAAAAAAAAAAAAAAAAAAAGAAAAAAAGAAAAAGAAGTAATAATAAAACAGAATCGTTACATTTCAATTAGTATAATTTAACTAGCGTCTATTCAACTATTTTTCAATTCTAATACAGGTGAGTCGATAGAAAAGATTGATGAATAATTACGTTACTGACTCGAGTAAAATCATTCTTTTACTTTTTTTTTTTTTTTTTTTTTTTTTTTGTTCTTTTCGTTGACGTTTATATCGATAGCTTCACCTGTTGAAAGTTTCGATTATATTATTTAAATATTGGTAAAATTATCGCTGGTTTTAAAAATTGATCGGCAATAGCGCGACATTATCGCGTTTTTTTTTTTTTTTTTATTTCATAAAAATTTAAAACAAGCTCAGTTCCTGACACAAAAAAATTATGTCTTTGATTGCAATTTAATAGTTATGTAAGGTTAGACATACGATAATCGAAATCGAAACATCTATAACAATAGTAATTACACTTGTGATAATTTTAATGTTACACATAATTTATCATGAATTTTTAACACTATTGTATATACTTACTGGGAAAATAAAATTTTTTGTTTCTTTTGCGAAATTAAATTTTATTACGCGACGGCACAACAAAACTTTCGAATATACCCTGTAATTTAATCATCGGATAGTCATCAAATTAATTTCCAGTGATTTTATCAAATCGAATGTGCGCAAAACTGCTTTGTAGTTTACTTCTTGCTTCATATTACGAAATACATCTTGCATAAGTTGAGAAAATTCTGAAAAAAAAAAATAAATTTTGTTATATTATCTTAAGTAATGGAGAATTGAGGAACGTATAGTCATAAACTCCTTTCTTCGGGCAATATTAAATAATGCTCTCTTAACTATGCACGAATTTTCTTTTTTTTTTTTTTTTTATGGATGTTTAAAGGTGAATTTCAATATAATTGATTAATGAAACGAGTATTCTTTAAAATTGATACTCGTAAAAATTGTAAATTTCAAATTTTATTTGATATTAAGTTATTCAGATTCTTACACAACTTTATTATACATCATGTCTTTAAATTGAACCTATACTTTTTTAAATTCACACAAGATCAAGATGAAATTTTAAATTCTACACCCGAAACAATGTACATTGAAAACATTACGGATTAGTTTGTAAACTATTTTTCGCAAAAAAAAAAAAAAAAAGAAAAAATACCCAACAACAAACGTTCCAAATAAATCCATCAAACTCACGAATCGCAAAGAGCTCGTATCAGCGAACAAACGACGTTTTCCCACAAGCAATTACAAATCTCCTCGTCCTCCTCGTGACACCCGTGGATCGGAAACAGCAAAGAGAAACGCGTCGCGTATCGCGGCGAAACTCGCGAGGCGCCGTTTAAAGGAGACAACTCGGCACATAATAAATTCCCTGGAGAGTCTTAATTTTCCCGAGCTACGAGAGAGAGAAAGAGAGAGAGAGAGAGAGAGAGAAACAATCGGGCGACGTACGCGCGTAATTGCATGCAGCTCGCGAGAATAATTTTAACGTTATGGATATACGTATAGTTATACGCTTAAATAGCGAACAAAGCTTTTTACGCGAGGATCTCAAGGTGGTCGGAATACATTTTAACGGGTTACGCGAATAAGAAGGAGACGAAGATGAGAAGACGTAGAAAACAATGGAAAATTTTAGCGTCACGCGGAAGCCGCTGACTATAACTAACGCCCTCGTTTGATTTTTCTGTTTTTTTTTCTTCATTTTTAGTTTTTTTTTTTTTTTTTTTTACTCTCACGTAACACGTTAAGCATCGAATTCGTGAGAAGAGGATGTTATCGGATCGTTGTTGAATTTTTCTTTTTGCAGCTAGAGCTGCTTGTTTTTTTCTTAGCGTCGTTTTAATACATATTTTAGTGTGATGAAACTAAAAAATTTAATGTTTTCAGTAGCATTGAAAACAGGATCTATCGTAATATTCACAATTATTGTATTTAGAAGTATGTATACACTTCCTCTTATAAAATCATTTTAAAGCGTTATTAATTTCCTTTTTTTTTCTGGATTTACGAAAAAAAACTATATGAATATAAATTATTTTATAAATATGTTCATTAAAAAAATATATATATATAAATAGAATAATAATTGTTTAAATTTTTCGATTCAATATTTCTTGAAAAGATGTAAATGCCAACTTTGCCAATTAAAAAGCAAATAATTAATCGTTTATTTTTAATCGTGTAACAATATTCGAGAACAAACGTCTTCTTCTTCATCGATGATTCTTCTTGTTAGCCGTATATCATATTTTAAGGCAGATGACGAATGGAAATTTTCATATAAACGAAGTCTTCCTTTAAAATTTACTCAAAGATAAATAATTGGCCTATAACTCGGAAACTATCATTATTCATCATTCTTAATAGCTTTTCTAACTAGTCAATCAATTTTCGTGGGCAACATTGTACTGCATGAATCTGTGTCATCTTTAATCGTTGTATTTAAAGCTGAATGCGGAAAAAATTGTGCTATGATATAATAATGAACTAATGTCGGATCATTAAGTTGATCCTCGTAATTTTTTAAACTTAAATTACCTGCTATTTTACTCATTCCATAGAATAATATTGTGATATTATATAAACTATAAAACTAATTAACTCGAGTGTGATTTTTAAGTATCTAACAGTTGATATACATAACTAATAGTTCTATTGAAGCTCGATCTGTACCAATTATTTTTTTAACGCTAATAACCTATCATTTAAATATCACGTTACTGTATTAAATTTATATAAATATTTAATTAAAATGTCTTTATCGTCTCTTAATTATCAAAATTTCTCGATAAAGCTTAGCTTACTTTTTCAAGCTAATTTATTAATAATTAGTAATAGCAGAAGATAATAAAAACAGAATAAATTATCCCGGCTATTATTTTACTCAAATAAAATTTTCTGCAACGTTTTTCATATAATCGCCGATCAATTGAAATAATCCGCTTACAATAGAAAAACAAAATTGCATCTTTTCCTCATGCATGCATATACACCGGTACATACCATACAAGTCGTCGAATAAAAAATTCACCCTCGCGGAAATGCAAGAAATAGAAAAAAAATATCGGCGATTGCGGGCGAGCTATTTGCATAGCTGATCAAAGAGCAACTCGAGATTACGTACTCGGTGTACGTAATAGCCCCATACAATGTATATCTGCTTATTTCATTCCCTCTCCCCATAATATTGTACATATTCTACCTAACCCAACCTTATCCACGTATATCGTCTGTATTGTTTTCAATAATAAATTGTTGGCTACATTTTTTTTTTGTCCGCGTCTTCGAGAATATTTTCGAACGCTGTATTTACTTTAGCTTCTTGATTCTTATAGTGTATACGCTGTCTTTTTATGGTAATTTGCGTAATGGGCTGTTACATAGGTACGAAAAAAAATCTTCGCCTTATTTTCTAAATCGATTTTATAAACGAAGGCGAAGACGAATATTTTATTTTTTCTCCAAGCTGACGTGGCCTCTGAGTTATTATACACAATTCTTTTTTATTATTTATTTATGTTTTATTAAATTATTCGATAGAAACTAAACTGTATTTTATTTTTATATATACAAAAAAAAAATAAATAAATGTTTTAATTTTATTAATTATAACACATTGTACTTAAATATATCAACGATTAAAATTTTAAATACTGTTAAAAAAAAAAAAAAAAAATAAGAAATGAACGTTTTTTTAAGGTCAAAAAATAATTAGTAATAATATATAAATATAAATAATTTTAAAAAACTTACATTGCTTCACTAACTCTTTGACATTGGTGGTCCACATTGGCTTTTTAGTGGCTTTGTAGATCAATATTTTATTACTAAGTGATTATAGCCAAATTAACCAACATAAATTTTTGCAGCTGTTTTAGATTGTTGACCTTCTCTCTTTGTTTTGATACAGTTGGTTCCCTCACATAAATATGGGTTAACGTTTTCCTTTTTTTGAGAGTTAATGTAATTTGTGTAAACTTGGTTACGCTGGCCTTTACACGCCATTGGTCTATTTTGTCTAGTTATGTTTGCACCTTAAGCGATTAAATGTCTGGATTCTTGTCGCTAGCGAGACATGAAGCATCATCGCTACAAGTCGTCGTAGATATCATATTATCGGTATGCGGTAGATCTACCGTGTATATGATTGATATGTTTTAAATACTCATTCTGTCACATTATTTGTAACCTTCTTTGATATAGACAGTATCTTACGAGTTAAGTAAAACAAATTTGAATTTAAAGAGTGCAATTACAATTTTTCAAGTTTTAAATAATTAAAAAAGATGTATCAATTTGACTTAAGAAAATAAAAATGGCTATAAACCTCTGGCAATAATGAAATATAGTAATTTTTCAGATTTACCAGGAAGATTACTTTCATACCAATTACAATCGTAGCTTTAAGAAAAATAAACAATTAGAAATTCACTTTTAGGAAATAAATAGAACTGTCCAAATGTTTAAAAATTTTTTTCCATCTGCATATTTAAGTGACATAATAAACTTTGATGAAAAATTGTTGTTCTCATCTTTTGATACGGCCAATGCCCACAAAAACTTAGACATTCATTGCAACGTATAGAATAAGAACTTTTCAAAATGTCCATATTTGTTGTCCCTTTTTGTTTTCAGTTCATCTGCATATACATGACTGATGGGAACTTAATGGATTTTTATTTGCTTTACTATAGGCAACATAATTGTTCTTTCATAAAAAAAAAAAAAAAAAAAAAAAAAAAAAAAAATGCAATACACGTCACTTATCCATTTAATTACACTTGCCGTAACTTAGGGTTTTTTGCATATTGAATTAAAAGGTATATTAAGCGTTGTGTACTACGTACTTTTTTTGTCCACTTCCTCTACTCGAAAAAAAAATGTCATTACCGCGATATGAATCATTCCAAACTACTGCACCCAGCGACATTCTTACCAGTAGAGTTTATGTACATTCTGATAAAGTAAGTAATTGCCAATAGTATCAGTAAGAGTCGTTTACGAACGTAAGCTCGGTTGATTTATTTTAAGTTAAGTTTATTCGCAACCTGTTGCGACGTTTCAAGCGGCTCATATATCGGCAATGGATTCCTTTAAATTGAAGCGGTTAAAACTGTTGTCACGTAACAATATTACTAATGTATATTATATACTCTAGAAGTAAGATTTTTTTTTATATAGATGAAGATCAAGTTGTCGTGAGATGTCAAACTATGATGTCAACAATTCAGTTGTAGACTAAGAGATAATAAACCGCGCTAAAAATAAGAATTATACATTAATTAATATTTTATTTGTAGCTAAGATTTTAAGCTTGATAATTTTAATAATACTCAAAATTAGAGATATTACAACGATTGAATTTTGGTTATCTTGTTTTTGTCGTCACGATGTTACTACTTGATTAATATCAAAATTAAGTGAACATATAGAATAAAAATTGTTATTCCTTATGATGCAGACATCTCAATCTAGCTGAAATAACATTATAATAATAAATAAAAAAAGTAAAATCTTTAGGAATAAAGAAGGTTACTGAATAGAAAATAATAAAATTTGAATTTAAAAAAAAAAGAAAATAGAAAGAAGAAGATAAATTATCTACAAATGATGAATGACGCCGTTTTGGGTCAAAATTAAATACTGTTAATTCTTACTCTGAAGATAAGACGTTGACAGAAGTTGATAAGAAGTTAATGCGTTGACTACCCTGGGGATCACCGGTGACCAGCAGGTCCATATGAATTCTGTCGTAAGAAACTCAGCGCAACAGCCAATCGGTTGATACGAAGATTAGCTGCTTCATCCTCCTCTACGTCTCTGCGGCTCGTTCTTGGTGGTTAGCTCGGCTAATAGTCAGTTCTCTCTCTTCCTTTTCCGTGGTTCCTGCTGTTAATAAGGAAAAAATGACAAGAAGCCTAGGGCAAAATATCAGCTCATCGCCATCAAGACCATTTCAGGTGAGATTAAGCAGGACGTATAATTTTAGCTGGAAAAGCCCATTCGCTCCTCGATGAAACAAGATTTTGTGCAGGAACGTATGAGATAGCCGTAATGCCGCGTAACGTGGTTATGAAGCACGCGCACGTTGTTGCTTGCGATGGTTCAGCGATAATTAATTAATAATCGCAGTTCGCAACCTGCTACTGTTTTGCATAAAGTGCTCGAAAATTTAAATACATACTTTTGCATAATAGGGTTAGCTGAATGCTCCGTCTTATACAGGCAACTTGACAATCGGTGCTCGTATTGTTGGTAGGGTCGTAAGATGTGCACAATCGACGGTAGTCGCTTTGTACGTTGCCATTGAACCATAAGCAAGTTTGCTTACGATTTCTCGAAAACTGCGAGCGAGGAAAAAGTCATAGATTAAAGGGAAGATAGAAAGATAACTGGAAAGGAAGAGTAAGAGTTGGAACGGTAGAGGAGAAAAAGTTGAAGAAGAAGTCTAAAAAGGACAGAATTGAGCGATAAATTAATCGAAGGAAGTGTCAACGATGGATATCAAGGTGGCCCTTCTACTTTGGGATTTGACATCTCAAATAAATCGCTTTCCTCATTTATAAAAGCCGGCACCTGACGGTGACATTATTTAAAGATATGCGGTCGCGTTAAAAAAATTTTAAAGCAAACAGACGGTTAATAATTCTATATAAATGAAAGAAAAAAGCAATCCACTCCTTTGAACTGAAAAAAAAAAAAAAAAACTTTACACAATCAATTGGTAAAGTTATACACTTTACATTTGATCCGATGTTTTATACCTTTTGGTGAAATCTACACAAAATAATAGCTCAAATGTAACAGTTTAATGTAATTGTGTCTAGTAAGAATGGAATAAAAATACATTAGACATTAAAAAATGTTGAAAACCAACAAAAATAAAAAAATGTTCAGCCTGGATTTACTCTTTCCAAAATCTTTTTTTAACCGACCAGTTTCTTCTATACATATCACATTAAAACTATAATTTATTTTTCTTATTAAGTAATTAGTGAAGCTATTTCAATTTTACCTACAGAATTTACCATAAACTAGTTTCTTGCCGAAACTAGTTAGAAGAGTTTAAACAAATTTTTAATAAATTTTAAATGTGTGTAACTTGCAATATTATTTTTTTAAATAAAAACATAAAAATTATAAAATAGCTCGCATTAAAAAATCCAAATGAATGAATAATCATTTATAATAATGAATTAATGATAATATATATTTATTTATGGTATAATATTAGTACAGAAAATATTTCCATATTGTAGTTACACACTAATTACATTGTAGTATTTAATAAATTTTTATTTACTTAACTTTATTTTTTAGTTTTTAAACACACAATTGCTTTAAATCTCTTCTCGCAAATCCAAAATTACATCATCGATGATAAAACTGTAAAGTAAGACATGCATGCTTTTAATACCTGAAACAACAGTGAATCATACATTATTAAGTCACAGATAATGGCTTGTAACGAAATAAAATAATTCAATGTAATTACAGTAGCGAAATTTTCTAACCCAAGGATATAAAGGCCTTTTGCTGTCAAATAAGATGGCTTTTGACTCCTAACAATCATGAAATTTAGTAATTTTTTAGATTTATCAGAAATATTTTTATTATACCATTTACAATTGTAGCTAAAAGTAAAGTAGAAAATTAAAATTTTAAAGAATAAGCATTATTCAGAAATGAATAAAATTTTATTAATGTTTAAGATTTATTGAATAAAAAAAAATTTAAATAATTATAGCAATATAATCCGACAATTATTCCAAGGTTAATAGTTAAAGACTGAATATTACATGCAATTACTTAGAGTAATGAATTTTATCAATATCGAGAAAATATGCAAAACATTATACTTGCCATGATTGATAAACCAGTAAACTGTGATCTCGAATCTTTTGACCGGGCCAATTGTAATAAAAAATATGCGCGAGTTCGCCCATCGCAAAAAGTATATATCTACACATTTCTAAGAAATTAGCTTTATTCAATAATACCTGGTAATAAATCATTGTTGTAAACGCGAAATAAAAATTATAATGCAACGCGTTGAATGAAATAAGAGATCGTGATATTACTTTGAATCCAGTGATGGTCAAGGGTAACATTGCACAGCCTATGGACAGTAGATTTAAAGCTGAGAAAGCTTCTTCCAAAATTTTTACGAATCTGTTTGAACGAAGCATTTTATTTAATATCATTGATCTCAAATATTCATTGAAAATCCATAAATAAAATTGTCAACTCAACTCTAAGACGTGTTGATGCATAATTACAGCCTTCACAAAATAGTTATAGTAAATATCTTCATCCTTTCTAAAAGTTTCACTCAGTTTATTTTTTCCGGATGCTTTTTCTATATCATTAAAGTCCTGTAATTTCTTTCTATTTATAGAACGATACAATTAATGTTGTAAATTTTAATTAATTATATTGTGCTAAAGCTGTAAATTTAAAATTTGCTTGCGTTACGACGACAAAGAGAGAACAAACGTGATATGCAAAGCTGCAATAAAGTGTATCAAATCCAATTATAAAAATCATCGTCATTAAGTCAACGACAAGGCCATGAAATATGATGAAAAAAAAATTCTCGTCAAACTTATGAATAAAATACTTGATAAGCCTGGGTTTATATGGCAGGCGAGTTTCGTTTATTGGTTTGACGATGTCCATTATGTGCAATGTAAAAGGTAATCCACTGTACATAATTGCAGCTAGATACATATAAACTAAAAGAACAACGAGAGATTCCATAAAAATCTCGTAATCTACTTAAAGCAGAATAATTAATGTTAATGTACCTGTGTAAAGTGTGTTTATTTGATAAGCTCCTTTAGAAAACTTGTACAAAATTTGAAGCTCTTCACCTTTGTGTGACTGAAAGTCGTGTCTAATTTTTTCCAGAACCTGTTTTATCTGCCATGAAAATTAAATTTTCTTTTTTTATACATCATTGATTTGAATAAAGGTTATTTAAAATATTAATCGAAAAGGATTATAAATTTAATAAATGAATGTTGATTTTTTTTTTTTTTTTTTTTCCCCAATAATTAACATCGAATATTTATTCTAAATAACAAATGCAAAAAACCTCTTTTCTTTGAATAAAAGCGAAAAAATTTTTAAATATAAATTGCCCATAAAACATCATCGATGGAATACACAATAGAAAATGGTGTAAATTATGTCGAACTTCGAACATTTTTGCCGACTGTGAACAATTAAAATTTTCACTTAATACAGAGCTTGATAAAAATAAACTAAACTGTAATAATTACTAATCATACTTGCGGTAAAAAGACCGTCGAAATCGCCAAAAGTAATAAACATTGATTAACAATTCTTACTCTTGGTTTTTGATATGGCCAATGTCCACAAAAGCTTAAATATTTATTGCAACGTATGTAATAAGAACTTTTCAAAATGTCCATATTTGTTTTTCCTATTAGTTTTCAGTTCATCTGCATATACACTACTGCTGTGAAGTTTAAAACATTTTTTTCGCTTCGCCATCTTCATAAATAATTCTGCTTTTCGCAAAAGAAAAATTCAATGCACGTCACTCATCCATTTAATTGCACTTGCCGTAATTTTGGGTTATTTGCATACCGAATCAAAGGTATACCAAATGTTGTAAGCTACGTATTTTTTTTCTCTATTCCCTCAAAAAAAAAAAAAAAAAGTTTAGTACTGCGGTATGAATAGTTCCATACCACTACAATAAGCGTCTTTCCTCCCTCTAGAATTTATACGCATACTTATAAAACATTTAATGAACAATAAAACTCTCTACCTACAATTGTAAAGCTTCCATACCTCTGCGGTAAGAGTCGCTTAGTTGGTTCATTTTAGGTTGGTTTTATTCACATCACGTTGCAACGTTTCAAGCGATTCATATACCTCCGAGATGGATCCCTTACTAACTCGAAGCAACTACAAGTGTCTACGCGCATATTTAAAATATCTCAGTTTTTGGTTATAGCGTCTTTGTTTAATATTCTATTTGAATAAAAATCGACCAACTGTTGTTGTTCAAACTAAAGTTTTTGTTAGATATAGTCAAATTCACGTAGAGATTTGTTTACACTTAAACACTCTTGTTGTTGATTTCATTTACGCGTGTACGTTGTATGCGTGTGCGTGTGCGTGGCTAAGAAATAGCCAAAGTAAACTTTTGCATGGCTCTTAAGTTAGTTGTAGTCGAGCAGTCCTCCGATTGACTTTACGTAAACATTATATTCATTCCATGTAATTTAACCTTCTAGTTATTTTATATAATAAAGTTGGGCTGTAATAACAATTACCGCGTTTTGTTTCTTTATTAACCTCAACAGTTTTTAATAAAAACAAAACATATTTCAATTATATTTATCGTTAATTTTTTAAAATGTAATTATATAGCGTTATCATAAAATTTCAAACATCGCTGAAAAAACTGAATGTATATAAAAATAAAATTATTTTTATATTATGTATAAGTGAATAAAATTTTATAAACTTGAATTCGGTTTCTGCTTGAAAATCAGGAATTTGGAATATGCGTTACGTAAACATTTCAAAGTTATCGCGTTAATGTTTAGACAATGACTTACTTATGCAATTTTTTTTTTTTTTTTTTTTCTAATTGCGCCTATTACGGTTTACATTTTTTAATTTTCTTTATTCTTAACGCGAAATCTTAGCTGTTGCTCATTTTCATTACGTGCGTCAAAATATTATTTTTATAGGGATGAAACCATTAACAATTTTTATTCTTACATTTTAGTGGCTTTTCCAATTTAATCAATCAATTTTCACGTGCAACACCGGATGGGACTATCATATTTGATGGTTGTATTTAACGTTGGATACGGAAAAAATTGTGGTATGATATAATAATGAACTAATGTCGGATCATTAAGTTGATACTCCTAATTTTTTCCACTTAAATTGTCTACTATTTTAATCATTCCATAGAATAATATTGTGATATTATATAAACTATAAAACTAATTAACTCGAGTGTGATTTTTAAGTATCTAACAGTTGATATACATAACTAATAGTTCTATTGAAGCTCGATCTGTACCAATTATTTTTTTAACACTAATAACCTATCATTTAAATATCACGTTACTGTATTAAATTTATATAAATATTTAATTAAAATGTCTTTATCGTCTCTTAATTATCAAAATTTCTCGATAAAGCTTAGCTTACTTTTTCAAGCTAATTTATTAATAATTAGTAATAGCAGAAGATAATAAAAACTGAATAAATTATCCCGGCTATTATTTTACTCAAATAAAATTTTCTGCAACGTTTTTCATATAATCGCCGATCAATTGAAATAATCCGCTTACAATAGAAAAACAAAATTGCATCTTTTCCTCATGCATGCATATACACCGGTACATACCATACAAGTCGTCGAATAAAAAATTCACCCTCGCGGAAATGGAAGAAATAGAAAAAAAATATCGGCGATTGCGGGCGAGCTATTTGCATAGCTGATCAAAGAGCAACTCGAGATTACGTACTCGGTGTACGTAATAGCTCCATACAATGTATATCTGCTTATTTCATTCCCTCTCCCCATAATATTGTACATATTCTACCTAACCCAACCTTATCCGCGTATATCGTTTGTATTGTTTTCAATAATAAATTGTTGGCTACATTTTTTTTTCTCCGCGTCTTCGAGAATATTTTCGAACGCTGTATTTACTTTAGCTTCTTGATTCTTATAGTGTATACGCTGTCTTTTTATGGTAATTTGCGTAATGGGCTGTTACATAGGTACGAAAAAAAATCTACGCCTTATTTTCTAAATCGATTTTATAAACGAAGCCGAAGACGAATATTTTATTTTTTTCTCTAAGCTGACGTGGCCTTTGAGTTATTATGTGCAATTCTCTTTTATTAGTTATTTATGTTTTATTAAATTATTCGATAGAAACTAAACTGTATTTTATTTTTATATAAACAAAAAAAAAAAAAACGAAATAAATGTTTTAATTAAAATTTTAAATTAATGTCTGCTATTAAAATTATAGTAAAAAATCATTTTTCTTTATAATACATAAATAGAAAAGCTATATAAATGCAGCTGTTGACGAATGTAAACTATAAAAATAATCTTTTAAGTGATAAAATCATCATTATATTTATTAATTCTATTAAATTTATTTATAATTTTAGTAACAGAAAATATTTTTATCTTGCAGTTAAATTTTAATTTAACGAAATGATTTATTTAATTTTCATTTAATGTTTTTTTTTTTTTTTTTATCAATTGTCTAATTGTTTAATTAATAATTCAATTAATTTAAAATCACATGAACGATGACAAAACTGTAAAATACGACATGCATGTTTTAATTATCTAAAACAAATGATAGCAATAGAATATAAAATATTATTAAGGGACATAATTAATAATTTTTTAGCAAAAAAGAAAAAATTTGATTTATTTACCGTTAGAAAATTTTCCAAACCAAGGATGTAGAGTTTCCTCGCTGTCAAGCAACATGGTATTTGACTTCTTCTAATCATTAAATTGAGTAATTTTCTACACTTGATGGAATAATTCTTATTATACCATTCGCAATTATAGCTACACACAATTTTCAAGTTTAATGATGATGCAACAATTATATAAACGGCGTGCACGTTATTCAATTATTTAGTTTTAATTAAACAGATAGATAGATGCAGATTAACCTAATAAAATTGTATTAAATAATCGAGAATTCTAAAATACGAGTTTCATTAACTCGTAGCACGCGCGAAACCGTGACGAGGGATGCTAGTTATTAATAAAAATTACTACATTTAAGGTTTAAATAGATAATTACATAAAATGACTGTTTAAATGTATTATGATTGCGAATTAAAAAAATTTAGTACTCGAATGAAATAATAATATACTTGCCATGATTGATAAACCTGTAAACTTTGATCTTTAATCATTTGGCCAGGCCAATTATAATAAAAAAGAAGAACAGCCTCAGCTATCGCGAAAACAAACCATCGTATACTTTCTTTGTAATTGGTTTTATAAAATACGACCTGATAATTAATCGTTGGTAATAAATTTAATGTAAAAATTTTAAACAATAAAAATATCAAAGAATTACTTGAAATCCTGAGATAGTCAACGGTATCATTGAGCAGCCCAAGGACAGTAGATTTAAGAGTGAAAACGCCGATTCTAAAATCTGCACAAATCTATTTAAACACAAAACAATTGATAAAAAATTTCTGATAATATGCATTAGAAACACTAAATTAATAACGTTTGCTTAACTCTAAAGCATATTGATGGGTAATGGTAGCTTCTACAAAATGGTTATAATAAATATCTTCATCTTTGCTAAAATTTTCACTAAATTTTTCTTTCGTCTCTTCTTCATCGACCGAATCCCGCATTTTTTTTTCTATTATAAGCGACAAAATGAAGTTCGTCGTTTTAAATTAACTAAACTAAATTAAAAATATAACGAAATAATTAATTTACATACCCGCGTAAAGATCATTTATTTGCTTAGCCTTTTTAGAAAAATTGTGAATAATATCAAGGTCTTCGCCCTTATATTTTTTAAAATCTAATCTAATTTTTTCAAGCACTATTATTATCTGTAATGAGAGTAAACATTTTCAACACAATTTTAACTCAAACAAAACTAATGAATAATGTGAAATAACTTTTTGTTTTATTATAATATCTTAAAATCAGAGTTATTCATATTAAATGTTTATTAGAAATAAAAAATGTAAAGGCACAAAAACCTCTTTTCTGCTCAATAACCCGAATAGATTTTTAAGTAGTAACTGTAAATAATAAAAGGTGTAAGGTAAGCCCCGTATAACGCTATGAAAATCGTATCGAATCTCATACATTTTCACCAGCTGTGAACAATTAAAACTTCATCAATATCTTCGTATTCAATTTTAAAATAAAATCCATAGATAATAATAATTATCAGCTTTACATGTGGTAAATAAATTGTAAAAATTATAAAATGCACGAAAATTTGTCGTATGATTCTAATCTCTCGTTTTTGATATGGCCAAAGTCCACAAATGCTTAAAAACTTATTACAACGTATGTAATAAAA
The DNA here is from genome assembly GCA_949987625.1 of Chalcis sispes. Taxonomy (NCBI): domain Eukaryota; kingdom Metazoa; phylum Arthropoda; class Insecta; order Hymenoptera; family Chalcididae; genus Chalcis; species Chalcis sispes. The sequence goes on along the minus strand of OX465095.1, from coordinate 72,001,062 downwards.
ACTATCCAAAATATCCATATTTTTATTTGATGCTCGGTTGATATCTGATACACTACTGCCGAGAGTCCGATGCTTTCTTCTGAATATCGTCGATATAAATAATTCCGTATAAATTAAAGAAAATAGCAATGCACGTCACTCATCTATTCGGTTGCACTCGTAGCGGCCTCGAATTATTTGCATATTTGATCAAAATTACGTTAAACGCAACTTTGGATCATTTGGATATTTGATCAAAAGTATATTAAACGTTATATATTATGTAAAAGTATATTAGACGTTATATACTACGTTTTTTGTTCGACTAATTCCTCCGCTTATTCTTGGTAATAGATCAAAATGTATTTTCTTTTAGCATTGCAAGCGTCGATGTAACGCTTCTTGCACTTCTTGCACACTTGTTAAGTTTCTTTTCGATCATTTTTGTTAATACATTTAAATTCAATATATTTAAAATGTATTTCATAACGTGCTGTAATAAAAGTTGTTCAATTTTTATAAAAATTGCGTAATTTTATATTTTGGAAAAAAATTTCAAACCATGGATTCATATGGATTCATATACATATAGTATATAAAATTAATAAGTGAAATCATCGTAACGTTGAATCGCCGCCAATCAAATCACTACAATATTAGCAGCCTCTTTAGCCCGTATTAAAATAATAAAAGATCCAAAATGTATAAGTGGCAACAAAAACCAACACATGGATCATATATTGTAGTAGCGATGGCACTATGGAACTCTTTACAATCAAAGGAAGAAAGAAATTTAATAATTTTTCATACAAAAAAAAAAAAAAAAATAATAATAATAAAACAATAATTTTATCATTGTTATAATTATTATTGATAACTTAATTTATTTATAATATAACTTATAGAAAATATTTTTATATTTTAGTTACATGCTAATTCCATTGAAGTATTCAATAAATTTTTATTTACTCAACTATATTTTTTCGTTTTTTAAAACGCAATTGCTTTAAATCTCTTCTCGCGAATCCAAAATTACATCATTGATGATAAAACTGTAAAGTAAGACATACATGCTTTCACTACCTGAAACAATGTACCATTAAATAACGGATGACAGTTTGTAACAAAAAAAAAATAATTACGTTTCATTACCGTAGCAAAATTTTCTAAGCCAAGGATGTAAATTTTTCCTGCTGTCAAGTAACACGGTTTTTGACTTCTGATAATCATGAATTTTAACAATTTTTTAGATTTATCAGAAATATTTTTATCATACCATTCACAATTGTAGCTAAAATTCAAAATTGTAGCAAAAAAAAAAAAAAATTAGAATTTTACTTTTACTAAGTAAATAGCTTTTTTTTTAAGGCTCAAGATTTATTCCGATACTAAATATTAAAGTAATTAAAAACATAATTTAAAAAAATTATAATCCAACAATTATTCTAAGGTTAATAGTTAGTAACTGAATAAAATTTTTAACTGTTTTAGAATAATGTTTAAAAGGGACGTTTTATCGTTAACGGATTGTCGTTAACGGATACATCATATTATACTTGCCATGATTGATAAACCAGTAAACTGTGATCTCGAATCTTTTGACCGGGCCAGTTGTAATAAAAAAGATGAATAATTTCGCCCATCGCAAAAAGTACATATCTAAACATTTCTCCAAAATTAGCTTTATTCAATAATACCTGATAATAAATCATTGTTGTAAACGCGAAATAAAAATTATAATGCAACGCGTTGAATGAAATAAGAGATCGTGATATTACTTCGAATCCAGTGATGGTCAAGGGTAACATTGCACAGCCTATGGACAGTAGATTTAAAGCTGAGAAAGCTTCTTCTAAAATTTTCACGAATCTGTTTGAACGAAGCATTTTATTTAATATCATTGATCTCAAATATTCATTGAAAATCCATAAATAAAATTGTCAACTCAACTCTAAGACGTGTTGATGCATAATTACAGCCTCCACAAAATAGTTATAGTAAATATCTTCATCCTTTCTAAAAGTTTCACTCAGTTTATTTTTCTCAGATGCTTTTTCTATATCACCGAAATCCTGTATTTTCTTTCTATTTATAAAACGATAAAATTAATTAATTATATTGTGCTAAAGCTGTAAATTTAAAATTTGCTTACGTTACGACGACAAAGAGAGAACAAACGTGATATGAAAAGCTGCAGGAAAGTGTATCAAAACCTATCATAAGAACAATCGCCATTACGTCAACGAAGACTCCATGGAATATGATAAAAAAAATATTCTCGTCAAACTCATTGACGAAATACTTGATAAGTCTGGGTTTATATGGCAGGCGAGTCTCATTTATTGGTTTGACGATGTCCATTATGTGTAATGTTAAAGGTAATCCACTGTACATAATTACAGCTAGATACATATAAACTAAAAGAACAACGAACAATTTCATAAAAATATCTAATCTAGGCATATAATAAAACTGTAACGGTGACGGGATTGCCAATGAAATTTTTTTTTTTTTATTAATAATTAAGGTAGTAAAGATTGCTATCGAAATAGAGGCCAAATCAGCAATTTTAAAAATTTTTGTCTGTCTGTCTGTCTGTTGATTGTTTATTTACTCAATATATAACGCAATTTTAATTAAAATCAGCTAATTAAAACATGAAGAAAAGATATTTTGATTTAAATTTTTTCACGCAAACAAAGTCGCGAGCACAATAAATTATACTCACTTAATATGAATGAATAAAACCACGTCGCACAGCTACATTGAAATAAAATAGAAAAATTAATGATGTACCTGTATAAAAAGTATTTATTTGATTAGCTCTTTCAGAAAACTTGTGAAGAATTTCAAGCTCTTCACCTTTGTGTGTCTGAAAGTCGTTTCTAATTTTTTCCAGCACCTGTTTTATCTGTCATGAAAATTAAATTTTTTGTTTTTTATACATCATCGATTCGAATAAAAGTTATTTAAAATACTAATCACAGAACAATCATAAATTAATAAACAAATATAAAATAATTTTCTTTTTTTCTTTAATAATAATCTTACACATGCTAGAATACATAGTAGAATGACATATATTGAATATTTATTCTAAATAACAAATGCAAAAAAACCTCTTTCCTCCGTAAAAAAGCGAACAAATTTTTAAATATAAATTGCACATAAAACAGCATTGACGGCATACCCAATACAACATGGTGTAAGCTATGCCGAATTTCGAACAGTTTTGCCGACTGTAAACAATTAAATCTTTCACTGTACTTAAAATTTAATAATAATAAAAAAAAAAAAAAAAAAAAAAAAAAAAAAAAAAAAAATTAAAATATATCAATCATTAATCGTACTTGTGGTGCAAAGATCGTCAAAACCGCAATCAGTAATAAACCTTGATTGAAAATTCTTATTTTCGTTTTTTGATATGGCCAATGCCCACAAAAACTTAGATATTTATTGCAACGTATATAATAAGAACTTTTCAAAATGTCCATATTTGTATTTCCTATTTGTTTTCAGTTCATCTGCATATACACAACTGACGCGATCTTCGATGTATTTTTTTTTTTTCGCTTTGCTATCGGCATAAATAATTCTGTTTTCATAAAATAAAAATGCAATGCACGTCAATCATCCATTCCACGGCTGCACTCGTAGCTACTTTTAGTTATTTGCATATTTAATCAAATGTATAATAAACGTTTTGTATTGTGTATTTTTCTCTCTCTCTCTCTCTATACTCCCCCTACCTATTCTTGGTTGCGCGTTTAGATACATTGTCTTTTAAAACTGCACACGCAGAAGATATACAATAGTTTTCGTATAAGTGAAGTTCCTCTTTGTCCATTTCAATAGAAATTTATTCCATTATAATTAATTAAATAAATATAAATTGAATACTTTCGCATAAACAAAAGTTTTTAATGACTAAAATAATTTAAAAATTTTAATTATTCTTAATTTTTTTCATTTATTAAAATGTAATTGTAAAATAATATTTATATAAATTTTTCTTAAAGAAAAATAAAGAATATAAAGATTGTTGATAAAATTGAATGTATATAAAAAAAATTAATTTTATAACGCGTATTATATTTATATATAAGTGAATATAATTTCATAAACTTGAATTCGGTTTTTGCTTGATAATCAGAAATTTGGACTATGTGTTACGTACGATTACGCACTTGACCTTTTGTGGAAACCGCAGCATAAAGAATTTTTTGGATTGTTATTTATGTATTTTTTTTTTTTTGAAATAGGATGTTGACTATACGTATTAAAATAAATAAGCAAAATCTATAATTTAATGCTAATTTTTACAGAAATAAATAAAGGATAGTGCATCGATTGCAAAAATTATAAAGACTGGCGATAAAAAAATATTTTTATACTCAACTGTGGTACATTCTCATACAATATTTTAAAAATTCGTGAAATTTAACAAGGATATTTTTATTAAATTTGAAAAAAAAAAAAGAAAAAAAACGAACAATATTAATTTAACAAGTCGAATAAAAAATAAAGAATCTCAATGGCGGCATTGTTACACCGCGAACATAGTACACGCCGAAATAACGTACACGAAATTCATGCAAGGTAAATTATAAACTTTGCCAGCTGTCAGCTTGCAGAGAGATAAACTTTGTTTCATGACGATTCGTTGGGGTAATTTGGATTTAGTCGAAACTTCTTTCTCGTACCAGATGCATTCGTAATTGAAATTAATAGCTCACAACTCGTATAAAGAGTATGAGCTTCGTGATGTAATTGCTTTTGTTTACTAGAACTAAAAATTCTTATATCGAAATGAAAATCAAGTTGCAGTAAAATGACATGTGATGATCTTTGATGCATTCGGTTGTAGACTTGGAAATGAAGAACCGTGATAGAAGTAAGAATTATACATCAATTATTATTTTATTTAATAATACTAAAATTTGAAATTTAAAAAATAGTATATGTGAAACAAATTACGCAACAAAATATCTCGAATTCCCATTGTAGCAGACTGAATAAAATTGTACATCCAAGATCCATTAAATAAATACTCGCGTAGACTTCTATTATAATTTCATTGTTAATGATTAAGATAATATTTCGAGCAACAATATTCTTAAAATACAATAATAATTACAATAATTTATCAAGATTGTAAATAGTTTCATAAAAATACAATGTATTTAAAGTGTGTATAAAAAAATTTTTTTTTTTTTGCTAATAAAAATATCAAAACAACAAATATAACCAAAAACCTAAAAAATATTTTATTGCACCAAAAAATTCAATGACGTTCGGCTTGAACCCTCGTCTTTATTATTCCATCAGTTGTTTTCTTTATATCGCTTGTTTATCTTTCGAGTTACATATACCAAGATAAAAGAAAAAAAGTAACACATTATTTCACCCAACAATGGTAAAACATTAAAAATATCTTCGAGGTGCGTTCGCCGATCCTGAAAGCATAAAACAAAATTTCTAAATGTAACATAATTTCAAAATTACGCGATCATAATTCGGTCAGATGGCCGATATGAAGATTTATCCGTCCGAACGCAACGCGACATAAACATCTCTTTCTCTCTCTCTCTCTCTCTCTCTCTTTTTTATCGTGGGAATCTAAAAAATCATCCGAATACAAAGTGACCTAAGCGAAAGGTATTCGTCTCTGTTATCGTATCGTGAAACAAAACGTTACAGCCATATCGCTTACTTATATTATAGCTATATCACTATTACAAAAATTTCTCACACACATGCGTAAGTATAAAAGTCAAGAGCAAAATTTAAAATTTGTCACGTTCGCATCTTAACTGATGATGAGCAATTTATTTTTTCTAATAAAGCCTCTGATGTTTTACATTTTTTTATTTTATATTCTCGGCGCAAAATCTTAGATTGCTGTTGCTCATTTTCATTCACGTGTATCAAAATACTATTTATACATTTTAATGACATTGTAATCAAATAATTAAGAGTTTACTAACGCTTTTATTTTCGATGATTATTGAAATGTTTTCCACCATTAATATCATTGTTTTTTAAATTTAAATTTAAATTTAAATTATTTCGTTAACTTGAACGATATTATTGAACGACGTCGAACTATCGTATTTAAAATAAAAAAATAGATAATTTACAATATCAAGAAAGTTCTTCGCGTCTTGTGTAACAAATTTATTATAGCTACTCGTCAAATTATGCCATCAAATCGCGAGCGTCGTTCTCGCGAGCGTAATTTCGAACGGCGCATTAAAAAAGCCCGCGGGTAAAAAAAAAAAAAAAAAAAAAAAATAACGAAAGAAAGAAACATGCAATCGAATAATTATATCATCGCGAATGGTAATAAAAAAAAAAAAAAAAGACGAGGAAGAATTAGACCTTACGTCACTTGCGACAAGCCTATTACGAATGAATGCGAAACTTACACGCGGCTGATAAGCGACAACAAAGACGCGTTATAATATCCACATTTTGTGATCGCGCGCTTGAAGCCACGCGTTTTCACGCTTCTTCTTAATTCACGACCTGTTACGTTTGGCCAATTAAAGCGTTTCGCGCGCCGCGATACTCGCGATTTCGTTATCGAATCACGGACTAGAAGCCTTTGTTTATCGGAAAATTTTTTTACGAACGTGTGAAAAGTTGTATCGGACAGCGTTTTTATAAAAAAAAAAAAAAGCATTATTTTATGACATTATTACCGACCTTGTTTTATAGTTATCTTATAATATTTCGTTACAGTATCAAATATTTCCAACGTATTTGCACAATTAAATCACTCGATCGTTAAGTCGCAATGAAACTTTTGGGTCCGAAAGTCGTTAAAATTTCTTAAGAATATAAAAAAATAAAAGATCGAGAATATGTACGGGCTTGTACGGAATTGTTTATGTCGAGGCGTAAAAACTCGCGCGTGAAACATTCTCATTAATGAACGAAGAAACTTTTTTTTTTTCTCGATTGACAATTTTGTATTTACTTTCTTATGAAAAACCAAAAACAGTCACAATATGCTTATTTAAACTGATTAACTTAAAACAATAATGAAATAGTTCTTTTTTGGGATAACTTTTTTTTTTTTTTAAAGCTCTATAATTGATTTTAGGACAAATAAAACATTGAATTTAATTTTCCAATGTAATAATGAAAAAAAAAACTGTTTGAACTTCGGAGTTTAGTTTTTATTAAATTTTATAATGATTTAAAAAAAAAAAAAAAAAAAAAAAAACGAGAAATAAACGAAAATATATTTAATAAGTGCATTTAATATCGAACGTGTATAGTACGTCTAATTATTGACGTAGATATGTTCCGAGTTTAGTCAGACGCGTCGTTTAACTACACGTGATACGATGCATTATTTTTCTAGTAAATTCGATTCTCGTTTTACTTTTCTTGTATAATTTATGTTTCTATTGCGTGAAAACATTTGTTTATTTATTGAAAATCGATTTTTATAAATTGGTAGTTTTTGGTAAATTAAAAATATGAATAATGAATATTAATGGGTTTCATTTAATATAATTTATTTATTTTTAATTGAAAAAGTTGATAAATCACAATGTTTTTCTATTTCTTTGAAATCATTATTTACAAAAGTATTATGTAAGTAATTTAACATACTTAAAACAAAACCAGACGACTGCGTAAGAAAGAAGAAACGGTAAAAGCGATCGGAGCAATATCTCCGCGAAGTATCCCGAAATATAGCCGCGGGAGAATTCGATCAGTGAGATCTCGCACGTTCACCGTATTCGATATATATATATATATATATATATAATTATTTATTTATTGCCAAGATTAATAAGTCGAAATTATTATTGATTCATTACCCAATGTCGTTTCAAAGACTAACGAAACTGCAAAAATCTGTATAGATGTGTGTGTGTAACATTGGGACGCGTGCGAGTTCGTCGGTAACGACCAAGCGCGTCACTTTTTTCTCGCTCGATGAAAAGTGAGCAAAGAAAAAAGAAGAAGAAAAAGAAAAGGAAAAAAATAAAGAGAGAGAGAGAGAGAGAGAGAGAGAGAGAGCAGGGATAGAGGGAGAAGGAGCAAATAAGAAAAATAAAAGAAACGAGCAGCACAGCCCTTTTCAGAAGCGGCTCTCTCTCTACTATAGCGCGATGTGTGTCCCAATTAAAAGGCATTTAATTACGTCTGTCGATCGTCGGTATAAACAAGCGTATACGCGATCGGCGATCGCCGCGCGGCTTAGCGAATTGAGAAGAATTGCCGATTATTCTAGGAGTGCCGGCAATGATTGAAAGTCGGTCAATACACGCACCGGTGAGACGCGTTTGCTTTCAGGGCCGTTCACCGATGTGCTTTGCCACCGAGAGAGAGAGAGAGAGAGAGAGAGAGAATGCCTGTCTCTCGATCTCTCGAATTTGTCGGATGCATGCCTCCCATATGCCTACCACCAATCTCTCTCTCTCTCTCTCTCTCTCTCTCTCTTTCTCTTGTTTCTTTTGTTTGTTTGCGTGTTCGAGAAATCTCGAGTCATTTCGAGACAAATTTCGATGTTTGATGAAGCTAGATATCTATATATGGATTAATGAATTATCGTTATCGTTCGATCCTGTTTCAATGAGAATAAAGATTTTGTCATCGTTCATTTTTTGTACCCTTAAATTTAAATTTATTGGTACAATATCTAGAGTGAATATCTTTTTTTTTCTCTTCATAGTTTGAATTGAATAGTATTGAATTGAAATGTAATTAATAACGGTACTCATATTTTTGGTGAAATTACCACGATTCATCAATTATAAAATTATTGTTTTTTTTTTTTTTTTTTTTTTTCAGTTCATCCAATAAAACGATATAAAAATACTTAAGAAATTTCCGATTACCGACCTTACCTTGTATCTTTGAATCTGAAAAACCATTTTATTACGAAACGTTAAAAAACATTAACTCCACAATTAGCTAAGCCTTCGCTCTATATTTGGCAATATAATACGTTTTTGAAAAATCGAATTGATTCCACGTATTTAGAACTTGTTGGAATAAGATATCAGGTTTATTGCTTATTTATAAACACTGTTATAAAGAAAATGTTTTTCTTTTTTTATTTATTTTTTTATCAAATAAACTTTTTATAATTTATTTGTTTTCGACATCACTTTACAAATAAATAAATAAATAAATAAATAAATAAAAGAAAAATGAAGAAAACCGGAAGTTTTTTTTTTTTTTTTTTTTTTTCTTTTTTTTTTTTGCATTAACATACCATAAAGTATCGACATCCATAAATTTCATTCTCCGTCTTAGAACAATAAATCGTAAATTCTTTGAAAGCGCGTCCATGAATTATAAAAATACAAAAATATCAACAGCGCAAACAACGTTTTAACGAAAAAATAAATTTCTTTTTCACCCGCACGCGGATGCACGACATAATCGCCGATAAAAACGATCGATAAAATAAGATACGCGCACATACAGCCGTTAGTCCACGCGCGTAAGCGCGCAAACAAGAATTCTCGCGAAGTTTCCTCATTTTCGATTCGTCCCTTATACCGCGCACGCATCGGCATTTATTTTAGTCACCGCGCGTTGAAAAATTTATAGACGCATATCGCACCGTTTTGCATACCGTGGAGGGGGGGAGGAGGGGGAGGGGGAGGGAGGAGGGCGATAATTTTTGCGCTTGTGTGTTTTGTACAGGAGGCGAGATTCCGCGTAATCGGGATAATCACGTAATACGAGATTTCAAAATCGCGTGTACACGTTGCGCTTCCTGCATGGGAATAATAAACGGCAATTGTTGCTTGGAGAAGCGTCGACGCGCGATGAGACGTTAAAACAAATCTTTGTGTTGTCGAGTATACGATGATGCATCGATTATTGCGTTTGTTAATATTGGCGTTTTGTTAATATGGATGATATTGAAATTAATTATTGGTCTGTTAACTACGTGCTTTGTTGACGATTGATATCGATATTTGAAATTTCATTATTTCGTGACTTTGAAAAATTGTCTTATTTTAATGTTTTGTTTTTTCAACTCGTATTTATTTATCACAAGACGTTTTTTTGTATTTTTATTATTATTTTTTTTTAAAGGAAAAAATTTTAATTTAAATAAAAATTTATTACATCAAATAGTTAAAAATTAATCAATACAAATTTGAAATAAATTTATAACGAATAGTTTATAAAATTTACCGGTTATTTTTTATTAAAATGAGCTATAAATTTCAAACTATTTTATTATAAAAATAAAAAAAGAATTCTTCATTGCTTCGATAAACATAAAAAAAATTTTAATAATAAAGGTCTACGCTAACAAAGGCTCACGTGCACTTAAACATTCAGTTCGAAAAGTTAAACAGTAGCTATTTAAACACCGACCAAACTGAGATGACAAAAAAAGCGTTTGAAAAACATTTAATTTTTCAATCGAGACGTTGGTTATTTTTCAAACATATGAAAGAAAAACATCGTCAATTTGCGCTATCCTATTAAAAAGAACAGGAAATATATCGTATTTTTCACCGCGAGATAAGTATTTACGTAAACATTGTGTGCCCGTCGAGCGAAAATTATAGGTCAAATTAAACGTTGACTAGCGCATAGAGCGAGAATTCGTATCGTTACAGAAGAAGGCGAGTTTTTAAATTTGAGGTTACTTATAGAAACTATAAAGAGACGAATGAAACTCAAAGACTTGATAATTTTTCTCCGATGCGTGCGACCTTATTTTTACCTTCTATCCTCCTTCTTCTCTTTCGCTCGCTCTTTTTCTTTATTTTCCTTCTTTTTATCTTTTTCAAGATCGGCGCAATACCTTGAGGATCACTTTTACACACTTAGATCTATACCTCACCGTGACCTTAAAAAAGTCTTTTCTTCAAATTTGCATAAACGATCTTTTACGAGAATTTTCAAGTTATTCATTTATATTTAATTTTAATAACGTCGTTAAGGCGAATAATTAGAATTGTGTTAATAAAAATACACAATTGGTTTGAGAAGTAAAGTTAAGTATATAAATGAAATATTAGTGAGTCATTGACAAAAAGGATTTTAATCTAAATAATTATTTTATTGATAAGACGTTTGTCATGTGATCAGTATAAAATAGTTATGATCTGTAATATAACCAAAATTTTCCAATCTATAGTGGATTGGTAATTTGTAACTTTTATTCAGTTATTTCAATTTGAAACGAGAAATATCGTTCGTAAATAATCATAAATTAATATAAGAAGGTTGGACATTGATTTTGAAGATATGATCGATGAATTATTTTAAAGATTATCTTGTATAATAAAGAATTTATTACTGTTACTTTAGATAACAATCATTATTTTTAATTAAAAAACATATAGCTCCATATTAATAACTATAGTTATGATAAAACAAAGCTTTCACATAATCAAAGTATCAAAACGATTAATTAACCGTACTGATAAAAGACAACATACGTATTTTCATCTATGGCCATTAAAAAAAAAAAAAAAAAAAAAAAAAATCCTAATAGACCGTTTATTCCATTTGAAAATTATTCATCAAAACCATACTCTCGATAAAAGAGAAATATGAAAAAAAAGGGCAAGAGCAACTCGCGTAAGACAATAACGTTGTAAAAATCAGTTTACGTCTCGGTCGTAAAGAAAAAATAAAATGAAGGAGAAGCAGGATCGAGTGGGTACGAAATTATTTATTACATAATTTATGGAGATTTATTTTTTGAGTTCATCCCGAGTTAAAGAAAGCGAAAAAAAAAAAACGACAAGCGGTGGGACAAGTGGGACTGCTTGCGATTGAGTCACCTCTTTTTCTCTCTCTTTCTCTCTCTCTCTCTCTCTCTCTCTCTCTTACTCTCTCGAGCGCGCAATTTCTCAACATGACACTTCAAGTTCGTCGTACAGCTCTGGACTCCTTTTCTTTCTCTTTCGTTCGAGCTCACGCGTATGCGTGTCGCGTACGCGCTCCCTCGAACGAAAGTAAAATCATCGGTCCCTCTCCCCCCCCCCCGCCCGCCTACCCCGTGAAATGTGTAACGTTTGCGTGCGTGTATGTGTGTGTTTGTGGAAATGGTGAAACGTACAAATCATGACATGGTGTGGGTCAAATTCGCGCGAGATACTCGCACGCATGTGTGTATAATGCCTTTTATTATCCTCGTCTTCATTCTCCGCGCGTGCATCGATTTTCCCTCGATTTTATTCGCGTGTGGTTTGAAGGTGCAGCGCGTTATCGTTTTTAACTTTCGGTTTCGCTCCGAGAGACATTATTTCGAAGCGAATGTAAATAATGATCGTCTAGATCTTAATCGCAATTTTTATTGAGATGTTTCGATGTTTTATTTTTTTTCACTTTTTTTTCTCTTGTAAGAAAATGTGTAAATCGATTCTCTTAATTTTTTTTTTCTGTTTCTCTCTTTTTCTCGACACCGAACGCTTTTTAATTTCATCATCTACAAGCGATGAGACACCGATAAAATAATTTTGTTTCCGCTCGCGAATCACGAATTTTAGTGATTCATCTGCTTGCGCCGTATGTTATAAACTTGAAGCGATAAAGAGATCGATTTATTAGCGCCTGATTAAATTCGTAGAAGTTTTGACCTTTGCACGTTGTACAAGATAAATCGGAATCGAGTTGTAAGAGATAACGTAAATAAAAATAAATTCAGAATATTTAAATTTAAAATAAATAAATGTTTAACAATTTATTAAATTGACAAGATTTACAAAATATATGCGCTATGTAGTGCAGCGAATATACGAATGCTGCCGCATGCCGAAAGTGCGCGCTTTTAATCATTTCGCACGGACCTCGCCCGCATCTTCCCCCTCTACGATCTCGCAGCCAATCACCGTCCGCCAACGGTAAACTAGAGGCAACTGCATTTAACAACATTTTTTCAAATAAGAGAACTAAAAAAATTTCAATCGTCAAAACGGCGGGGGATGCTTGCTGCTTATCTCGCAGCTGACGGACTCAGATTCACCTTTCTGCCTAGCCTCACGGTGGTTCAGACAGGGTAACACGAAGTTACCCCGAGCTGAGGGCTTGTAGCAGAGTAATCTCGACGCTGAAAACTCGAGTCGCCCGTGACCATCCACATGAACAATTAAAACATTAAATTCACTTATTTAATTCATTTCTATTAAAATTTAATATTTTAACAAGCCAAGCTTAAAATTCAGAATGTTTAAATACATTTTAAACTGTTCATGCTTTGAATACGAGGTGTGTTCAGGAAATAACGGTAATTTTCGTTTTTTGAAAAAAATATTTATTTATTCGTCTACATTAATGTTGTCGCCTTCAAAGTAGTCCCCATTAGATATTATGCACTTGTGCCAGCGCTTCTTCCAATCCTCGAAACACTTCTGAAACTCGATCATTGAGATAGCCTTTAGCTCTTTCAGCGATGCTCTTTTAATGTCATCTATGCTTGTAAAACGACGGCCCTTTAAGGTTCTCTTTATTTTTGGAAATAGAAAAAAGTCACACGGAGCCATGTCTGGCGAATATGGAGGCTGGTGCATCGTTACAGTATTGTTTTTGGCCAAAAATTCACGAACAAGCAATGAGGTGTGAGCAGTGAAGCAAGAAAACGAAGCAAGAAATGAAGCAAGTGAATCGCCGAGCTCATAAAAACACGTCTAACCTTAGCGGCTGCCACTGACAAAGTAAACAATGAATACAGCTGAAAATTGCATCATACTTCAGGGGTATGTGTACCAACGTAATAAAAAAAAAATTTTTGACAATCGGACTCTCTAAACTCGCGAAATTTGAAAATTCCTGTTATTTGCTGAACCTCGTACTTTATCTCCCATAGAGATAAATAATTATCATCTCACGTAGAGATCAATTATAAACGTTTTTTCTTGATAATAATACATTTAATGCTGCGTTTTGTCTCAGTTTTTTCTTGACGGTTATAAAACAATTAATTTCCTATTTACTTTTCGGCATACTTACAGCATTTAAAACATGCTTTAAATGCGTTATATTTCGCCTTTAAAAAATTTGTTTACGTTTTGGCCTTGGCGGCCTTGATCGGTCTTCGACGCCGATGCATCGCGATCGAAGTTTCGAGAACACGCGACTCGACTGCGCCAAAACAAAACATTCGCATCTTCTCGATGTCTTTTAATTTTTTGTCAACATTAGATTTTTAAATATCTAACGTTGAATGCATTTCGCTAATAAAATCTACCGCTAATAAATTTATTTTTATAATTATTTTTATAATTAAATAATTGTTGCAAGTTTATATTATTTATTGACTTAAATCACTATTATTAACTAAAAATTTTTCCTACAATTTTATACAAGTTATAATTTTTTCACCAAAGCGTTTTGTATTTTATATTTTATATTTTACAAAAATATATTTTATTTGACAAATTTGGCTTATTTCTTGCGCTGTCTTCCGCGTTTGTTCTACCCCTAGCTACCCTGGTGTTTTTAATTTCGCATTTCGAGCTTTTCCTCATATCATTGTACTTCCGTGTTGTAACGGTTTTATGCCTTATAAGGCAATAGTTTTATCCATGTCTTCTGTAATCTAATATTTACAATAATTTTAATTTAATACTCTAGAAACTATTCTTTTTACTAACACACGTGTTCGTGATTGATTTTTTTATAAAAGGAAAAAGATATATATGTTAATTGAAATGAACGTATTGGTTTAAAGGCATTTTTTAATAGTATAAATTATGAACTTAATATATCATGTTATCTATTATAACAGATCGGCTGAAAAGTTCGTATGCTGACGCATAGATGGCATTACTAGAGCTAAATCCATATGATTTTTAGTTAGTATTAACCTTCAAACGATACGTGTATAAATTTGACAGCTTTCGAACAATTGGTTCGTGAGATATAGCATTGTGGGTGAGCAACTTTTGTTATTGTGAAAAAAGTGGATAAAAAAAAAATTTGGTGTGTCAATGAAGCATTGCTTTTTGATGAAAAAAAAATACTGTCGAAGCCAAGGCTTGGCTTGATAAACATTATTTGGACTCTCCACCAGGAAAATCAACCGTTGAGAGGTGGTTTGCTAAATTTAAACGAGGCGAAACGAGCGTCGAAGACGATGCACGTAGTGAACGTCCGAAAGGGGCTGTTACCGACGAAAACATCAAAAAAGTTCACAAAATAATTTTGAATGATCGTAAAGTAAAGTTGATCGAGATAGCTGAGACTCTAATAATATCAAAGGAACGTGTTGGACATGTCGTGCATGAATATTTGGACATGCGAAAGCTGTATGCAAAGTTGGTGCCGCGCGAGCTCACAATCGATCAAAAGTAATAACGTGTTGATGATTCGGAGCAATGTTTAGCGATATTCAACCGTAATAAAGAAGAATTTTTCAGACGATATGTGAGAATGGAAGAAACATGGCTCCATCACTACACTCCAGAGTTCAATCGACTGTCAGCCGAGTGGACCGCGATGAACCGAGTCTAAAGCGTGGAAAGACGCAACAGTCAGCTGGCAAGGTGGCATCAGTATTCTGGGATGCGCATGGTATAATATTCATCGATTACCTCAAGAAGGGCCAGACCATCAACAGCGATTATTACATAGCATTGTTGGACCGATTGAAGGATAAAATCACGGAAAAACGGCCTCATTTAAAGAAAAAAAAAAATGCTGTTTCGTTAAGATAATGCACCGTGTCACAAATCAATGAAAACGATGGTAAAATTGCATGAATTAGGCTACGAATTACTTCCCCATCCACCATATTCTCCAGATCTTGTCCCCAGTGACTTTTTCCTGTTTGCAGGCCTCAAAAGAATACTCGCTGGAGAAAAATTCAGCACTAATGAAGAGATAATCGCCGAAACTGAGGCCTACTTTGAGGCTAAAGAGAAATCGTACTATAAAAATGGTATCGGAAAATTGTATAACCTCTATAATCGTTGTATCGCCCTCGAAGGTAACTATATTGGATAATAAAATCGAATATTCCCAAAAAATGTGTTTTACTATGTTAGCCTATGAACTTTTCAACCGAACTGTTAATATATTTTATATTAATTAAAATTATTCATAAATAAGTTACGTTATGCTTTAAAACTGAACAAAAAAAAAGTTTGTTTTACATTATTAAATCTTAATGCAAGCCATCAAGAAAATAGGAATAAAAACACTCAATTTTTTTACTCCTGCAATCATTATTTTATCATAATTATTCCTATTATGCAATATTGAAAAATATTTAAAATTAAAAAGCATAAAAAAAACTTTTGTATATATAGTTGCAGCAATTAAGATTTTTTACACGTGAATAAAAAAATTCTTTGTATTCAAATAATTAAGATTTATATGCTTTATAAAAAAAAAAAAAAAAAAAAAAAAAGTTCAAGTATCAAACTTTTCCATGCTATTTGGAAAATTTTCGTTTTAAAAAAGTATGCAAACAATTTGATGATCTTATAATTTTATTGATTCTTATATTTCATAGATTTCATGAATTAATCTTTTGATAAACGAAATAAAATATTCCAGCACCTTTCAATGACATTAAATGTTGAATTTTATTTCATTGCGCTACTAATTCCTAATGTAAATTTTAAAATTGTTTCTCTTACATCGTCCATCGTTGTTAAATAATATTTGCATAGCACAATGTAATTCGCAATAACATTATCAGTTCATTATCAGTAAAACTATTTCATAAATAATATCGCATGTTAAATAAAGTTAAATTTTATCTCGCAAATATCGCTCCATATATTTACACATGAAATACTTTATTAATGCTCTTAAACTTGAAGTTTATTATAATCACAGACAAAAACTAAGCCACCATAAATAGTTCAGCAGCATCGAAATGTTCTAAATTCTGAAGATAAAAATTTTCTTATCTCTGTGACCTTTTCATTACTAATAGATTAATTACCAATAAACTATTTTAAAGATTTTTTTTTTTTTTTAATGACAACAAATAACTAAAAACTTCATCAAGCATTTTATTATACGAAACTGTTCGTTAAGTTTGTAAGCTTAACACGGTTGAATATAATTACATTACGTAGCCATGCACAAATTAAAAATCATTTTGTTATTTCATTCGCTCTTACAAATTTCGTTAAAACTTTTTTTTCACATGGCTCAGTTAAAATGGTAATAATTTATACGCAGATAAATAACGTAACTTGATAACGCGCATCATAAGTCTTTAACTTGATATTTCGACGTAGTCTACATTATGAAATAACGATGGAGGAATGCCGCTTTTGAAAAATTTTCAATCATAAATAAATGTCGTACGCATAAGAACGATAAAAATAATACACGTCGAGTTTAATCAAATTATCCGATGAACAAATCAATCGTTTTTTCCTCCTTGCAACCGATCGCGTCCTTTAAAATCTAATCTCGATCCCATTAATCGACGCATCTATCGCTACACAGCACACACAGCACACACAGCACACACAGCACACACAGCACACACAGCACACACACACACACACACACACACACACACACACACACACACACACACACACACACACACACACACACACCATAATCCTTTATACGAAGCCGCTAATGAGAATTTCAAGCCCACGCGATAATTCTCACAATAAAACCATAAGCATTACGCTTCTCTCTCTCTCTCTTTCTCTTCCTTTCTCTCACTCACGCAGTCTCGCTTTCTCTCTTTCACCGCGCAGTCTGCTGAATCGTCGCGAACGTCTCAGCGTCGTGTCGGTCCACGGATGAATGGATCTCCTCAACTCGCGCGCACATGGCTAAAGTCCAAATAGTCCTTGGGTCGAGCGAACGCAACTCGCGTACGTAAGAGTGTGTGCGTACAAGAGCATCGGCGCTAGCGCGTAGTAGCTACACACGCGAGAGGGGGAAATATATACGCCCGAGTGTCTACCTATACACGTATATATATATATATATATATATATATATATATATATATATATATATATATATATATATATGTATACATATATGTATATATGTATGTATGTATATATATATATCTCTCTGTCTCTCTGTCTCTCCTCTTTCGCGGCGCGAGAGACGAGAAACGGAAAGGGGCAGATATAACGCGAAACCCGGCTCTCGCGCACTCAATAGTTCGCCTGCCATCGCGATTGTCAAATCCTTCTTTTATTATTTTCTCCCTTCCTTCCTTTTTCTCGATCGCTAATCCTCGGACCACGTTGTGTTCACCGAGCGTTTAGCGCGTCCGACCGGATTCGGCGGTTTCTACTTGGATTTTCGTTGCGCGTTTAATCGCGTTTGCAGTTGTTGAAAAATTTTCTCGTTTTCGGTATTGTGTGAAAAATTTCGAGTGAATACCAGGACTGGAGATTTGTTTTTATTAGTTTTATAAGTTGTTCTTTTTGTTTTTCTCTTTCCGTTCTGTATCTTTTTCTCGAAATATCGAGAGAGGAGCGACAGATTGAAAGTGTGGAAGTTACAGCGCAAACATGAGCAAATCGTGGCAGGGTTTGTTCTTTTGAATCATGTTTATTACTTTGTCTCTCTCTCTTTTTTTTTTTTTTTTTTCTCTATTTTTCGTAGTTTTGTTCGGTCAACGATTTGATGTGCATTTAGTGCCTGCGCTCATATTTTTGTCATCAATAAATGATTTTTTCTTTATAAAGCAAAATTTAATTTAAATTTTTCCTTAAAATTATTTTATGTTGACACTGTTGATAAGTTTTATTTGACATTTAGCATAATTAAAATTTGCTATGAAAAGCAATTTTTAATAAAAACGAGTTTATTAAAAGCGAATTGTAATTTTATGTAGAATCATGTGCGACACTTTATAACATTTTTTATTCGAACGAATGTGTCATTATTTTGAATTTATTTAAAGTTTTTTTTTTTTTTCATTATGTTATGCGACGTTACTTTTAATGAAACGTTGTACGGTTAACGTATTACAAAACATCTTGAATATTGTGCATTTTAACGATGACTTATCTAAAAATAAATAATGAAAATTTTTTTCATTTTTTTTTAAACGATGCTTTCAAAAAAAAAAAATAAAAAAAAAAATAAAACATTAAACAAAAGTTAAACTGCACGATCATAAACAAATTAGTCACATAGATCGAAGGCATTAATAATTATTCGATGCAATGCAATTTCAAGTGCGCGCAATTTTATTAATACGTAAATTTAATTTATGGATACCTATTGTAAAAATGTCAAGAAAAGGATAAACTGTATACAAAATGAGTAATAGCGACGACAAAACAGATGTTACGGCAATTCGATACGTGAGAAAAGGAAAAAAATTTTTTTTAAATTACAAATGCAAATGTACGAACGAATGTAACGCGTATGCCTACTGATAAAAAAGTCAAAAGCCGACAGGCCAAATAAAAGCGACGCGACTAGAAATATAACTGGCGCGCGAGGAAACGCCGAGAAAAAGACGTAACCGCGCGATTACATCTGTCTCGCGTTTAAATTGAGGAACTTCATTCGGCTCGCGCGCGCTAGCACGTAAAGTGAAAAAAAAAAAAAAAAAGTAAAAATAAAAATAAATAACATGGGACGAATTAAACGAATCAATATTAATAAACAAAAGAATTCGGTATCATTATACTTTGTATTAGGATAATTGACTCTAAATAATCTAAATAAAATTATGTTGAAGATTTATGGTTGTAATTTGTTGGAAAAAATTTTACATTACTCTTTAACCCGTGAATATCGATTATTTTTATCAAAAATAATGATTAACCGTAAAATTACAAATTTTTTATATTTTCTCTCAATTCAAACTCGCGTTGAAAAAATAAAAAAAAATAAAAAAAAATAAAAAAATAAAAAATAAGATGAATTCTTTCAATTTTGGAGAAAAATTTATGTACGTATATGTTTCTTCCCCTCTTTTTCTTCATTTTTATCTTATCAAGCCGTTAAAACCTATGAAAACACTACTGTGCATAATGTACCGTATTATAAATGTTTTATCAACCTTATCGCGATATTTGGTTATATTAATTCATGTGCCATATACCGAATGTGCTTATGAGGATCCTATATTATTTTATATTTGTAGTTAATAATTTTATTGCTATAATGCTATCTTTATAATAGCACAGGTTGATTGTTGTCTTTAAAAATTATAAAACATTAATAATCGATAAAAATGTTTATTCTCGAAGAATTTTTAAACAATCGCCAAGTCATACTTTTAAATAGTATTACGTTAAACAATAAAATAAAATTTATACTCAATTAATTCAATATCGCGAATAATTGATAGATAAATTATTCTATTCAATGAAAGGTTGTATATATTTAACAATACGCTTAAAATGAAATTAAAACCTCTCCCAATGATAAATAATGATTTTTAGAGCTTTTACACATGACCCAAAATAAAAGAGATTAAGGTGTATGGTAGCGTCAATTATCAGTCGTTAGCGTGGAACGGATGGCAATATCGGTCGAGGATTCGCAAATTGACCTTAACCCAATCGGTACATCCACCCGAGTTTTTTGTTTTTTTTTTTTTTTGTTTTTTTTTATTTACTCAATTATTCCGTTATCAACGTATAATGAAATATTCGTATAAAATATGTACTTATTATTTTTGTTTTCAACATTTTTTTTTTTAACGAAATTTATTATATTTACTTTATTTTGAAAATGTTCTTTTTGTCAAAATGTTTTTAAAAAACAATCCCCCTCATACCGACAAATTTTTTAATAAAAAGTAAGCCGTTGCTTCTTATTCCTAACCAATAAACTCGCTTCCGTTATAGATGTTAATAGATTTTCTTAGTATTTCTATAAATTTCTTATTTACGGCTTAGCTTAACTACTTTGGGAATAATACGGAAGACCAACTTTATTGTTAGCGGTATTATCGGATAAATTTAATATTTAACTTCATACTATAAGTTGAAAAAGATTTTCATTCAGTAAGAGAAATTGGAATAAGTTTAATTTATCATTTATTGGAATATTTTATCGATGATTTACATCGTTATAATGAAAACGTTTTAAATGAATTTTTTTCATTCCAAATATTTATAATAAACTAATTAAAAAAAAAAAAAAAAAAAAAAAATCAGATTACATAATAATAATGAATTTAAAATCAATAAATATTCAATACAATTATTTAAGTAAAAATAAATAATCAAAATAAGCGCGCGAGATCTTTCACCGGCGCGAATAATACAAACGACACATGCAAACACCGTCGAAATTTAAAGGCATCCAATATGTTGAACAATCGATAGAGCAAAATATCGCCGTGGATAAATAACGAAAACGTTACAAAGCCGGTGATTCGGAATCGCCGATCGATCGATCGATCGTTAGTCTTGCTGAGCGCATCGACTTCCTCTCGCGCTCACGCGGAGGAATTAACAAACTCGTCGACTAATTATTGACTCGTATGAATCTCGCGTCGCGAGAATTGATCGACGTCGCGGTAAACTTATATCGTTTATCGAGGTATCGCGGCGCATTGTTAAATAAAAATTTTTTTTTTTTTTTTCTTTGTCTTTTTTTCACGTTGCGTCAATATATCGATCGTCGGGATGTATTACGTATTATGTGCGCATATCGTAATTAAATATGTATACATATGTGTATGCTCTTGTGAGAAATTCATTAAAAATTTTATTGAATTTTGCGAGATAGAGAGTTTTATTAAGAAACACGATAATGGGTTTGATATTGAAAGAATACTATGGTGAAATTATGCGAATGATTTTCTAAACAGAGACGAAAAGATAATGAATGTATAACAGAAAATTGTGCGTTGATTGATTTTTTTCTGAACGATATGTTAATTTTTTTCTTTAAAAAAATATTACATTTACAATTACATGGATTATTAAAGAACTAGTATATATTATTTTGCAGAAATTCGACTCGTTTTTAAACGACGTGACTAGCGAAATAAATTTAAATTTTATATCGACAATTGTATAACTGTATCGAACAACGAATGAATTGTATTATAAAAGATTGTATTACTTTATTGAATTTTTCAATTAATATTCAATTAAAGATCTTATGTACACTAACGATAGATATGAATATTCGATGATTAATAGAAAAAAAAAAAAAAAAAAAAAAAAAAACGCTCTAAAATTTATTTTATTTCATTATTCGAGAAATAAAATTTCGAATAAAGTGTAATAATAGACTTTTTCACGTAGATAAAATAAAACCTGTAATAAAAATGTTAAAGTACGATTAAAGTGATAGAAAGTAAAAAAAAAGTTGACAATAAAATGCTCATCTTTTAATCCGGTCGGTTTCCTTGAGTTTTACTATTTTAACGGCTAATTTTGGTATTTTAAGCGCGATTTTCATTTATCGCGCATAAAGACCTACGCTATTAAACACTTGAACTTTGTTCATAAATTCTTATGCAATTTTGACAAAATTAGAGCTTATTTTGAAATAAATTCGATAATTTAAGCATTCCTGTAATTATTTCCAAGTGGGAATTTTACATTTCAGAAAAAAAGATACACATTTAACAAATTACAACAAATTATGTAAAAGTTATTCATTGCAAAAAAAAAAAAAAAAAAAAAAAAACTATATCTTTAATTAATTCTATTAAACGTCATATATAATAAAAAATAATGTAGTTAATAATATAATATAAAAATATTTAAAAAATAAAATTGATCAAAGCATTAAATTAAAATCGTATAAATCTCATAATCAACAGGTGCTAAGAACTACGTGGGTCTCGAGGAGGTAACGAGGCTGAGTTTCCTGGTGCCGCTGTTCGCCGAGGCACTGGGTACCTGTCTCCTGGTGATAATCGGCTGTGCCTCTTGCATCAATTGGGGAGTCGCCCCGAGCGTACTACACATCGGCTTGACCTTCGGCCTCGCGGTTGCCAGTCTCGCGCACGTAAGTGTCTCCGTGTACAATCGTCCTTCTTCTCATCGCTTTTTATCTCGCGGTTTCATCTCCCCCTATAGCGATATTTCGATGTATGTATGTATATATATATATATATATATATATATACTTAAGGATGCTGCCGTTGGTGCTTCGGGGCGAAATAACGTTTTGGGCACTTGAATTACGACGACAATCCGTCGGCCAAAGATTCACGGTAAATCACAAAGAATTTTACCCATTGCCCTCGCGTACGCTCGTTTTCGTGAGAGATAGCGAGAGAGGACCGATGTGTCCTTGGGATTTCTCTCTCGCCGCGCACCGCATCGGTGTGTATACACACAAAGTGCGACAATTTTTGCGTTTTTTATTTTATTTTATTTTTTTTTTTTTTTTTTTTTTTTTTTTTATTCTCGGCGACGATGAAAGTACACAAAAAAATAAAAGAGGGAAAAAGAAAGATTAAGAAAGAAAGGAAGAGATAAAATGAAAAAAAAAAAAAGAAAAAGAAAGAAAATAAGTAAAAGAACAAAAGTTGGCTCTCTCTTTCGTGCGCATTGTGTGCGCGCGCGCGCGTCTCGGGGAATTTTGTGCGACGATGTGCGCGTGGTTTTTCTCGTTGCGAAGGAAGGCCACCGAGAGATTCGCTCGAGGGTATATGATTTGGGATCTGTTGGAAATAAAAAGCAGGTCTTTATGGTGTCGAGGACTTGCCTTCTGCTTCGAAAGTCATTTTTAACGTTAACGTTTCTCATGGTTCTACTGAAAATGATCTTTATTTTTTCTTTCTTTTTATTATAAATAAGCATAATCATAATAATAATAATAATAATAATAATAACAATAATAATGATATGATGGAAATTTAATTCGCGCTCTTAATTTTTTCTATCGAGTATTACTCAATTTTTGTTTTTTCTTCCAATCTATGACCGAACTGTCGCTCACTGACCGATTTTTATGAAATTTTTAAGTCGCTTTTTACAACCGATATTTTAAAGTAAGTTTTAAAAGTCAAAATTGATATACAAGTCGTAGCCGCGTTATTTATTATACGAGTACGTTTATTACGTAACCAATGACACATTATTAATCTATCAAATACCGAGAATGATTTATTTTATAATTTTAGCTAATAATTATTAAAAAATTTTAACGCAAATTAATAATCGAGCAAATTTTTCTTTGCGAAACAATCGATCGACGTAAAACTCTAATCGCTCTGAAAGCTTTGCGTTCGAATTAATTCAATTTACGACTGACTATAATTACATCTCAATGCCCATGCGAAAAGTAATTTTACAATTTGTCGATTATCAAATTTTGTTTCGATAATTCTCCCGTGATACTTTATCGATCAAACCTTAAGACTCTTAATCATCCATATTTGATTAATAACTCGTCAATATGTTAATCGAAGATTTAAATTAATCGTATTTCGCAAGAGACGAGCCGAGTCGCTTGTTTACACAGACTTATGTACGGCTTAAAGTTATTCGAAAACGAAACGTTTTTCACGAATAATTGCGAGAATCAATAATTAGCGGATCCTTACTGTGCTCAAAGCCACGTGAAAAAGAAAATCGAACGGTTTATACGTATGATTAAGCTTGAGCATGTATTTCGCATCTATTTGTAAATATAGTATTACCGTATTAATGAAATTATTTTCTTTGCTTGGATTGAGAGTTAAAAAATTTCATTAGATACGATAACGTATACTGATTAAATTGTCGTTTCGATTCAATATTAAAGGAAAAAATTAACGTAAAATTTATTAAATGTAAACTAGCGAGTTGTTTGCACAGCTGATAACGAAATAATGTAATAAAATAATTGAACTATTAGACATACGTAAAATTTTAATTTTTTTATAGTCTCTCCTCTATCCAGAAGCCACGAGGATAAACTCACGTTCTCGGTAGCACTTGCGAGGTGTTCATATCTGATATAGACGTACATTTGCGTAAATAATATACAGACGCGCAATAAACTACTGTCGATTATATGTATGTAATAAATAAGAATAAGAAGAAAAAAGTCTTTTTACTTTTTTTTTTTTTTTTTTTTTTTCAAAAGTTTGTTAATATTTTAATCGATTTGCGAATAATATATTCAATTGGATTTTTGAAATAAAAAATGAAAAATTAATCACATTATTGATTAAAACATATCTGTCGGCTTTATTTGCATTTAATTAATTGCATTAATTTATTATCGATTTATAAATAAACTCGGCATTTAAAGTTGCAATAAAATAATTGCAATAAAATGTAATAAATAATTTTAAACAATCCATAGACATTTAAATCAGTCGACAATCACTCGGCACTTACAAACTTACTATACCGTAGCTTCGTTCGCGATAAGCGTCGAGCAAGAGAAGAGAAAGAAAAAAAATAAATAAAACAAGCGAGCCGTTGTTCTTCTTCCGTCGTCTCTGATATTTTTTCGATTCGGCGTGGCTCGACGACGATGTGCGTTCGTATATAGAGAGGGAAAGGTGTACACACCGAGCGTCCATTCACCAAAACTTTTGACTTTTTGTTTAAAGAGCAACGGAGAAAGTAGACGAGCGCGAGCGTAAACGAGAAAGAGACGGAAGCGAGACTCGTCGTATTTACGGTTCCCAGGACCTCGACACACAGTCTGTCTCGACACATACTCCTCTCTCTCTCTCTATCTGTTTATCTTTTTCTTTCGATCTTTTTTTTTTTTAGCTTGTTTGGCTGTCGTAGTTTCGACAAATTACGCACCTGAGCCGCACGCGCGCGTTTACACTTCGATTCCCGTATTTATACGCTTATTTATGTGTTTATGCGAGACGGTGTAAATTGAATCGTAGAAGAGATTTGATCGATAGAATTACGATCGAACGAAATTATATACCGATGCGGTAACTTAAATTTAAGCCTGGCTTCTGTATTGCTTGCGAAATTTTTCGAGTTGAGATTAAATCTAGTTCAATTATTGTGGATTGAATTATTGTATTAATTTTTGTAACAAACGAAAGCAAAATTTTCACTCTTTTTTACACGTTTTAATTTATGCTTCGAAATTGTTTATTATAATTATTAGCTAAAAATATTCGAAAGACGTAATTTTCAAAACAACGGATTATTTTTCAATGAAATCAAAGAAAAATAAAAGTCCTTTTCATTGCGATTATTTTCTCTACATTTCCACAAAGTTTTTATATTCTACTTAAATAATAGAATATTTAGCCCAAATGAATTTTAAGATAAATTTTAATGCCGACGATCATTTAACAATTATTTCGTAATTTCCGGAATAAAATGAATTTCCATCAGAATTCGCTTATACAAGTTTGCTCATTTCTATTATGACTATAAATTATACAGACTTATATCCTTGCGAAACGTTACGGACTCGTTTAAATATTCTACTGTGTTTCAAAAGTTTTACTGCATAGTTAGATGTTGACATTATATTACACAAATAGAGAAACGAATATTAATAGAAAGATAAATTTGACATAGCTATAGTGAAATATAATAATTTTTTTTAAATAGAGATTTGTTTTTTTTTTTTTTTTTTTTTTTTAACAGAACTTATTTTCCATACTTTTGACTGTTAGAATTACATAAAAAAATCAAGCTTATTTGTATGTACTTAAAATAAATTCATTTGTTTAAGCAACGATATTTAATGAGAATTTTTTTTTTTTTTTTTTCTTTTTTTTATATATATAATTGACAATTATTTATTGATGCCATGCCATTAAAATTGTTATTTATAAAAAATCAATCCGTAAATTCTCAGTAGTATGTATTATACCTGCGAACATCAAAACAGACTTTTTTTAGGTCAGTCTACTATTTAAATGGCTTTAGGCGCTTTTTAAGAATACTTCAATCAGTTTAACAAGTGAATCATCTTTCGAATATTATTTTTTTTTTGTTTTTTTTTTTCAAATTCAGTACATATTATTTCTGTTACATAATAAAAATTATTATCTCAAACGATATAATTTTTTCTTGTTATAAAACTTCTTTAAAATCAATTATAAATTTGTACAATTTATATTATATGTTTTGTTAATTATTCTTTACATACATTTAACCATAATACCACTCTTAATAAATAAAACAAAATAATTATTTAAATTTATTAAAACCATTATGGGATAATTTTTCGAGCCTCAACGTTTACCTACCTTAACCAAGTTTAACAACCTTTAACGCTCGGTTTAAAAAATTATACAAAAGAGATGTCAAGTGTAAATAATAAACAGTTGATTTTAAATTCGTTTTGGTTGGTCGGGTAAGATTAAACCACAAAACCGCATTTATTACCGCGAGAATTTTTTTCACTTATTACGTTTATAAATATTTTAAACGCAAATTATTTTAAAAAGCATTACAATAATTTAACGTTGCATACTTTTATTATTATTATTATTATTATTATTATTATTATTTTTTGTTCTTATTAAAAAGATTAAAATTCCCTTCACTTCGACCATAATTCCCTACAATCGTCAAACAATATCGTTCATGTTTCGTTTCGTTTAAAATTTGTCTCATTATTCATAACGCAGCCTTAAAAAAAAAAAAAAAAAGAGAGAGAGAGAAAGAAAAAAAAAAAGTCAACCAACCTCCGCCGAAAGACAAAAGCTTACCTCGCGAATACTCAAACGTATACACGTATACACACACGTATATACAAAAGAAGAGAGACAAAAAAAAGAAGAAGAATTAAAAGTCATCGGGCCCTTTGTATATAATATACATATATCCATAAATGTTAATTACAAAGACGTGTACCGTGAAAAGCAAGTGTCGCATCAACTATCGATGTATGCATATAATAAACGAAAAAAAGATGAAAAATAAAAGAAATAGCGAGTCGTCGCGCGCGCCCTAATTAGTAGAAAGAGAAAAGGATCGCGGAGTATCTCGGCTCACATGCCGTCACCTTAATGCGCGCATAAGTAAGAGTGTTATAATAATACGCTGGCGGGACTTTTGTACGTAAATACGTTCGACGTTTGTACGTAAATACATTCGATCGCTTCGCGCATTTTTCCTCTCGTCGAAATCTTCGCTCGTGTATACACGACGTATATACATACATAAATACGCTCGCCTTTCTTCTTCGCGTTGCTCGAGTAACTTTTTTTTTTTTTTTTTTCTTTTTTTCTCAATCTTTTTATTTTACCGCAGTGTACGCGCCATCGAACTTTATTTTTTTTCCAAACTATTGATACCGAGCACACGGACCTTTTGTCGCGATCGTTTGTCGGCGTGCGAACGGCCGTGAAGTTAAGCGACGCGTTTACCGACTGGGAAAGATGCGGGTATTTTTTTTTTTTTCTTTGAAAGGGGTGGGGGAACTATTCTTACCGATTTTCTAGAAAAACTGAGCGCGCTTCATGCTCTCGCATTATGTTTAGTAGATAATATATGCGAGAAAACGTTGACGTGTAGGCTTTGTGACGGTACAATAAAACTCGCTCGAACTTTTTTTATTTTACATAAAAAAAAAAAAAAAAAAAAAAAAACAAACAAATCGAGCAATAACCGAACGATTTTTTATATAGTTACATGGTATATCTACAATACTCAAAGTACTGCAAATCGTCTCAATCATATCCTTATTTATTATTACTTAAAAACAAATTATATTTTCTCGTAGTTATTATTTCTTTAAAAATCGTTAAATATTTTACAGCTTCGCCGTAACACCGCGAGTTCAACGGTAAAAATTTATCTTCATGACAATTAGTGACATAACGTCGCATTAAACGCGCGAGTCAGCATTTATAATGTTAAGGTTTCGATTGAAAACTCAAGCGATAAAAGAAACAAAGAGTTAACGCCGGTATTGCGGATTAAGAAGCTGCGATACAATACGTATAGGATACACTTACATACTCGTCTCAGATTGAGAGTTTGCCGGCCTCAAGGAAACTATATAAGGTTTTACGCTCGTATTAAGATGGGTGTATATAAAGAGGTTGAGACGTTACGTTACCTTTCATTACGTCAAAACTCTCATTCGCGTTGTGATTGTTATAAAAAAAAAAAAAAAAAAAAAAAGGATTGGGTTCTTTTATTTTTAATTTTTAATTTATATGCTTTATAGTTTCGCTTCTTTTTTCATTTATAGAAGAAAGTATCTATGTTTTTTTTTTAATATACACATGCACACTTTTTATATAAAATTTTATAAAACACATAAATTTATAATTATTATTTTTTTAAAGTTAGTAGTAAACTAATACGTCTAATGACTTTAAAGTATGAAAAAGTTAATATTTTATGTAAATTCGTTGCGCGTATTTGTGTAGCTCTCACACGTTTTACTCTCACCAAATATTTGCAAATGATACTTCAAATGCATATATATGAGTGTAAAAAAAAAAAAAAAAAAAAACAAACTCGTCTGCGTTGCAACGATCATCTACTCGTCATTGTTAACGATAAATTTTTAAATATTTTAATACTTCAAACGATGCTTTAGAAAAAGATTAAATATATTATTTAAACGTAAATCTATTTTTAAAAAGCACTTAAAAAACTATTTCCATCAAATTATCTACGAACGATAAAAAATTTAAATAAGTGTATCTTTTTTCTCTTACGAAAGATATGATAAAGATAAAATAAAAATTCATCGTTTCACATCCCCTCGATTTACAATCCTCTCTATCTCTCACTCTTTCTCATTCTCTTTCTCTATAAAAAAGCGGTGCGAAGTAGACGTGCCGTAGGTTTACTTCTCCAAGGGCCGAACACCGGTTCCATGTGTCATGGGCAACCGGCTCCGTTCAATCGCGATACATTACTTATGCGAACGAAAAGAGAAAGATAGAGAGAAAGAGAGAGAAAGAGAGAGAGAGAGAACAAAAAAAAATGAATTTCGGACGAATTGCATTACGCGAGATCGGATGCGTACCTTAGCGCTCGCGCGCGATATATCGCTCACGGCGGTGGCAGATATAATTTTTTCGCGTGGATCGCAGGGAGTAAAAGAATCAGCCCGGGAATTATACGGTCAAGGTGACGAAAAAATATCAACGCGAGCGAGCGAGCGAGCGAGCAAACGAAGGAGCTACTATCGAGAGTAACCGGCGAACGTTAAGTATATAAGAGAAAGAAAAAAAAATAAAATAAAATAAAATAACGACGAACGCCAGTATACGCTACACCATACGCTCGCAAAATAAAGAAAGAAAGAAAGAGCGAGAGAGAGAGAGACAGAGAGAGAGAGAGACGAAGAGAAAAAAAGAAAAAAATAAAAAAAATAAATAAAAAGAGAAGCGTTGTGTACGAGTAGTAGGTTGTCGGAGCCTTCGGGCGTAATGTGTGTTGCACCATATCTCCCCGACAGTTAGACCCCCTTGGGCAAATCCGCGGCCTTATTTACCCTTCTCTACCTTGGGCACATCGACTCTTTCTGCACGCCGGTTTTGCTGTAACGTCTCTCTCTCTCTCTCTCTCTCTCTCTCTCTCTCTTTTCCTCTTTTATGCACGTGCGTTTATATATATATGTATATATATGCGTACACGTTGCTCCTCGTTAACTTAGCCGCAGAGCGCGAGTCTGACTAATCGAGCCGATCTCCTTTCGTGCGTCCTCATCATTTTCAACGCATTTTTTTTTCTTCTTCTTCTTCTTCTTCTTTTTTTTTTTTTTTTTCTTTTTTCGAGAACGCGCTCACGCTTACTCATCAACAACGAAGCATTCGCCAAACGTATAAAATGAAACGATTGAGAAGAAGAAGGATCGAATTTAATTAAAGCACTCTCGCGAGTACGAATTCGCGAAGCCTCGTCGCGATTATCGCAAGGTCGCCGGGATCTATATATCGCGAGATTCATTCGTGGTAAGATAATCCGACTCCTTCGACGAATTTGTGAACCGTATGATTAGCTGAAATTTTGAATAATTGTTGCCGCTTGTTGATTTTTTTTTTTTTTTTTTTCTTTTTTCCATGAATTTTGTTTACAAAAATTAATTTTAATTACTATAAAATGAAATGTAATATAGAATTTTCAAAGAGAATATTTATTTCTTACAAAAGTGTAAATTAAAAGCTAACGTGTTATATCTTCTACACGGCAATTCTAAATTATAAGTAGAAATTTAAAATTTATCTCCGTTCGAAATTTTCTGTCGTGTAACAATAAAAATTAACATAAAGTCACTTTGACAATCGACTATTAAATTAAATTTCAATCCGCTTACTCCAAATTGTTTCGTTCGTGTTATCTTGAAAAAGAAAAAAAAAAAATAAATAAATAAATAAATAAAATAAAGAAACAAAATCATACAGCAGTAGTTTACCATTGCGATTTCAAAATTTACCGTCAATGACTCACTCTTTTTGCACAGAAGACATTAAGAGGCAAAGAAACGAATGATCTATAGCCTTAGGGTGAGAAATTAAAATGAGAACTGTTCCCCCGCCCTCCCCTTCATCTTCATACACTTATTTTTATTAATCGTTCGCTAACTTAAAGAGAATAGCACGAGAAAAAGAATTCAAACTTGCATAACGTCTTGGTTAAAGCGAATGAAAAAATTGAAATTTTTTACGCATTACCTATTTATTCGGTAACGAATGGCTTTCACGACCCTTTAAAGGCTTCGCTATATTTTATTTCATTATATGCCATGTGTATGTGTGTATATATATATGTGTGTGTGTGTGTGTATTGTGAATGGATTACACGCGCGTTGTATTCGTTTAATGATCCAACGAGAAATTACACGGGCGCTTCGATTGAAGAAAAATAGATCGATCGGAAAAAATAATTTCGCCGAGCCATTGACCTCTTTACGTCGTATTAAAAGACAAATTAAGCATTCGAAAACGAATCTAACGAACCGTGACTTTTAAATTTATCTCTCGCACCATCAACATCGATGTATAATTAACGATCCGAACCAATAAACATACCAGTACATCTTTGACCAATAAAATCAATAATAATCGTTACATTCATTATTATTTCCTCCGTCACGTCGTCGATATTAAGCGCGCGATATAATCTATAAACCAAACGATTTTTTCTTACAGGTTTTGGGTCCGATATCGGGTTGTCATGTCAATCCAGCGGTAACCCTGGGTCTCCTCGTAAGCGGCAACTGTACGATACTTAAGGCGGTGTGTTACATCGTCTGCCAATGCTGCGGTGCTATAGCTGGCTCTGCGATTCTCAAAGTAAGAATTTATCATTTTTCGATCTTACGTTATAATTTATTAAGGCTTATAGTATAAAATGTTGGAAAAGACAAAAGAAAAGATATTGTTTTTTTTTTTTTTTTTTTTTTTTTTTTGTTATTGCTGTTTTATTAATTGTCTGCAATATAAATTAATCATTTACTCAAAAGTAGATCCTAATAAACGGCTTAATATACTGTTATTCTAAAGAAAAAAAAAAATAAATAAATAAATAAATCTTCCCATTTCCAACAATTGTCTTGCATTATTAGGCGGCATTACCAATAAAGGGAACCCAGCAAGGTCTCGGCATGACTCTACTCGGCTCCGAAGTAACCAACGGTCAAGGCGTACTGATCGAAGCGATCATAACCTTCCTCCTGGTGCTCGTCGTCCACGGGGTGACGGATCCAAAACGCGACGACTGCAAGGGCTGGGCCCCGTTGGCGATCGGACTGAGCATCTCGGTGGCCCATTTGGCGGCCGTGCCGTTGACCGGCAGCAGCATGAATCCGGCGAGGTCGTTCGGTCCGGCTGTAATTGTTGGATTGTGGACGGATCAGTGGATATATTGGGTTGGGCCGATAGTCGGTGCTTTGGTCGCGGGCGCGTTGTACAGGATCAGCTTGAAGACCAAGAGCAAGGAGGACGAGCAGGCTTCTTACGATTTTTAAACGACGCGTTGTCGAGGCGAAGAAAATAAAAGAAAATAAAATTGCGAGAAAGAGAGAGAGAGAGAGAGAGAGAGAGCCTGGATTTTCAATCTTTTGCGACGATTTTTTACGAAATATCGCATTTTTTTTTTTTTTTTTTTTTTTTTTTCGCAAAATTAACGCGTAAATTGATCTACCCGTAGAGAAATTATCCGAGAAAACGACGACGTTATTTTGTAAACTAAAAAAAAAAAATTTTAGTCAAATAATTTTATAACAATAAAAATGAAAATATCTTTCGGCAAAACTATACATAAAATATGAATCAGTCCTATATTGTCGCAAAAGAATTGCTTTCTAAACTATGAAACATAATTGAAGATAAAGAATGACATTAATTTTAACGATTAAACGCTCGATGTTATAATCAAAGCGATCCTTCGCACTAAAAATACTTTTAAAGCGATGCACGATGGTTTTTTGCCTCGAACGAATCGAAATCAATCATCATCGATAACTAATTTGCTTGATAACTTTAAATAACAACAAAGAAAATATAAGTTGTAGGCATTGATGCTGGGAATTCATTAATAATCGTGTTAAACTTATTTAATTACAATGGATAATGTTGTTTACGATATATAATATAATTGATACTTAATTGAATTGACATTTTTTGGACCGAATAAATAATAAGTAATGTAAATTTTATAAAAGGACAAATTTTTATTCCATTATTATTGTTAATTCAACAACAACTTAATTTTAATAATTCATCGATGTCTAAGTTTAAACGCATTATTATATTTATATAACTTGAAGATTTCAACCTATAAACCAAAAGCACATCGTACATACTTCGTAAACAACTTTCCATTCTTAAAATAGTGTCGTTTTTTTTACAAAAAAACAAAAACAAAAAAAAACAAAAAAAAAACGAAAAAATGTTTTATTGTACTTTGAAAATATTTATGTTTGGTAAACAAATTATAGATATATTTTTTGAATTGTAAGTTGCGTTAAAAAAATTACGATTATATATACTAAATGTTCATTTTTTTTTAAACTGCAGCTTAAAAAACTTTAAGTACAACTAAGGATACCGCATCAAGTAAACAATTATTACGGAATAATTATTTTTCTACGTACAAAAAAAAAAAAAAAAAAAAAAAAAAAAAAAAAAAAAAAAAAAACAGAGGATAAACGAATTAATTCAATACAAACATAGAATATTCGAGTATGTATTTCACGAATAATCAAATATTTCAAACAATACCCAGCACTGCCAATTTTCATTCGAACGAAACGAAATCCCGCGTTATCGAATAAGCACGTTTTTTTTTTTTTTTTGTTTTTTTTTTTTTTGAGTGTGAAAAAAATTCAAACTGTAGATATATATACATTTATATGTATACTTAAATGCGCGATTTATCGATGCATCTGCTTTTATGAAATTACGTCATATGTAACATTAATGTAATTGTAATAATTTATCTAAAAACAAAGTCACGTATGAGATACGGACGAAGATTTAGAAAAATTGTTAACCGATTCTGTCGCGTAAGATAAGAAAAAAATTTATCGATTACATTTACAATTTTACTTTCTCAAGATCCATTAACTTTTCTCATATACGAAAACTTTAAGCAATGAAAAGATTTTTTTTTCTTACCCTATGAATATATATTATATATCTCGTTTGAAATGAGTCTTGTAATTTATCGTAATTCTAAATTACACGTTACGTTTTAAGAATCATCGATCAAATTTTTCTTGATTGATTTTCGATATAAAATTTGTACCTATACATTATACATATATATATATATATATATATATATATACGTATAAATGATAAATTTCAGTAGCGAATCTACTTTGTACATATTTAATCGTATTATCGTACAAAATTTTTAACGACAAAATATAAGATAACCAATATTTTAAGATTTTATCGTTTGATTTTAGAATAGTGATGATGTTAGAATAGTTTTTGTTAAGTGTACTCATATACATATATGTATTATTTATATTTTTAAAAGTATATGTATGCAGTGTTACATGATAGCTTGCGAATTTTATGATAATTTTCTTTTGCTTCTTTTAAATTTTAATTCAGCGAACATCAGCCAAATATGCCAAAAACAACAATCAATTTTAAAAACAAAATATGTATTTTTATCGATAATTACAGATACACAGAAGCGTAGCCTATATTTTTAATGTTTATTGTAAATTATATAAAAACAAAATGCGAAACTGTTTAATGTGAGTATTATATTAAATAAATATTTTAAGCAAATAAAAATTTAGTTTCTTATTTTGTCGTTCAATAATTAAATTTATTTTTTATACTCATAATTCATAAATAAAATAATTGAAGCTAGTTAAATCAATGTTTAACATTTTATGTAGGTTAATACAAAAAAAAAAAAAAAAAAAAAAAAAAAAAAATAAAAATAAAAATAATAATAATAAAAATAAAAATAAATCGTATAGATGTTATCATTTAATTAAAATTATTCAAAACCGATTTTATTCGATCCCTTAGCGTAAAAAGCGTTGATATTCGTGCACACGTCGACTCGTTCGTCGAATTGCATAAAAATTCGAGCATTAAGTATAGGCTCGCGCAAAGGGTACAACACACATGTATAATTAACGTATTAAAGACGATATATGCGCGTATGTATATATATATATATATATAAGATAGCGGGCGAAAATAGACAGGTCGAAAATAGCCCAAACGTCGTTGCGACGCGGAGGTACGAGACGGCGTGCTTGGAGAGAGAAAAAGTGCCGCGACCGGTGCGGCTACGCGACGTTTTATTGTTGTTTCTTGCTTTAATTTTTCTTCTTTGTCTTTGATTTTCAGTGAAAGATAAAGGATCAAGGATAACATTAAACGCTAACGTAAGTAAACAGTGTAAATAGCGCTTTCTTTAAATTTTGATATAAATTGGTGGTTTAAGTTCGAATGGATCGATTCTGTGTGTTACACGTTTTATGTTTTCAAATGTTTTATATAGTTATATTAAGTAATACGATACGTTTGTTAACGTTTTCCATCGATTCGTGCATGATTTTTTAATAAACAATTAATTAATGTAACATTTTATTATTTATATTCTTTATTTAATAATGAAAAAACAATTTCATATTCGTTTTAAAATTTTTTAATACTTTTTTTTTTTTATTAACGTAATTAATGCTGTTACAATGTATAATTATTAAAAATTTTAGAGAAATTTTTAGATTTAAAATGTGATTATTAACTTTTAAAAAATGTACACATATGTATTTTATATTGCATGCTGTATCTTATATTTACATATATAACACAACGTTTTAATAGTATCATCGGATTTCCTTATATACAATACAACTTCATACAGATCATCGATCTGCAAATAATAATATAAAATTTTAACAAAATAGTTTTATGTATTTTATTTGGTTAATTCGTAAAAGGCAAAAAACATCTGTTTTATTTTCCATGCATCTTAATGTCATGATTAAACCAATGCTTGCTTGTCAAACGTCATCTTATAAATACAAAATTAAAAGCGCTCGTATAAAAATTCACTTTAATAACCGTTACATCAATCGGAAATAGATAAACAATAAACTCCAATAAAGGTAAAAAAAAAAAAAAAAAAAAAAAAAAACAAAAAAAAAAAAAAGAAAGAAAAAACAAGAAAAAAACACCCTTGAAGTAAAAAGATGCTGGAAGATTACCTCGACGATGAATTGCTCATCAACGATTTCAACAAATTGGATCAAGATCCGGAATTCGAGATCGGCGAATTCTTCCAAGAGAACTTGTTGAAAACTCGCGCGGCCGTATCGCCGCAGGATTTTCGAAAATTCACCTGTCTCGATTCTAACGGTGATAGGGTAGCTTTCGTTCTTCAATACGACCAAGCGCACGAGCTGCCGATCGAGGTGGAGAACTACGAGAGGAAGGACACTGTGAGAACGAAATCTCTCAAGGAAAGCGGCAATACCGCGTTCGGGTTCGATCACTTCGAGGTGGCGATCGACGAGTACAACAATGCCGCCCTTGTAGCACCGAAAGAAGGTGAGAATAAATAAAGAGAGAGAGAGAGAGAGAGAAAGAGAGAGAGAGGAAAAATGACTATTTTCACAGGTTTCACAGAATTGCGATCGCCTAAGTGGATCGCGATTTCTAGGAGCATTGACCGCGCTTAATTTACTCATTGAAGCGAGGGTGCAATTTTAAAGACAAACGATCACGTTGAAGTGCATTAAATGATTGATAATCATATTGACGTATTTAAAAAATAATAATAATAATAATAATAATAATAATAATAATAATAATAACAAAAATTTATGAGGTATAAACTTTTTCATTTTTATTTTTACACTTTTTTAAAGAGTAAAAACTTGTGTATTTTTTTTTTTTTTTTTTTTTTTGGTTTTGTTTTATAACTAACTGGCATTTTAAAATTTACGAAAACGTACTTACTACCTCTATTGCAATTGTAAACATTAACATTTAAACGCGATATACATGGGACGATAATTGCATCGCTAACAAACTATTTCGCTCTCAAATATGTATATATATATATATATATATATATATAGAAGATACCGAATTAATTAATTTTAAAGATGTATATTTAAAAGAAAGGAGTAATTAAACGAAGATGTCAAAAAATCTCAAGGGAAACATCGACTTCGTCATTAAGATCGATTTCTTTTTTCTTCTTTATATATACTTATATATATGTACTATGTAGTATATTTTCGATTGACTTTCGATCGTTCCTCTATATAAGGCGATCGACGCAATACCTACGAACGCGTTCATCGAAAGGAATCGTCGTGTAAGCGATTAAAAGATTACGTAGAATGATGTATTCGATATATTAGCCTCGTTTATACGTTGACGAAAAAAGTAAAGAAAATTAATGAAAACCATATAAAGTACATTTAAAATCACTTTAATCATATAGTATTAAGCGAAAATGGTATTAGCATCGAAGATAGTTATAATTGCAAATTATATAGGTAATTTATGCTTTTGAATTTTTAATTTTATTTCCATTGATCTAATATTGAAAGATTTATGATTTAACGTATAGAGGCTATTTGACAATAAACAATACTCGTTACTAAAAATAATCGTTTGATAAATGCCATGAAAAAAATCCGTTATCCGAAGATTATCGAAAAATTCATTCAACGAGCATACTTTGTTCATTTTATAATAACCGTTAATAAAATTTCAACACCTCCAACATCCCAGATCTCGGTGTTATTTTCGCCAATCGTTCGGCCGCGTTCTATCACCTGGAACAATTCACGTTGGCGTTGCGCGACTGCGATGAGGCCCTCAAGGTCGGCTATCCACGTCATCTAATGTACAAATTGGAGGAGCGCCGAGCGCGCTGTCTCCTAGCCCTCGAGAGCCATTCAAAGGCGATGGAGGCGTTCAAGGGCGCTATACGCGCCCTCGACGACGCCCGCTTACCTCTCGATAAGAAAAAAAAATTCGAATCCGATATGCGGATAATGCTCGCCGTTTTGGAAAAGGGCCAACAGCTCAACGAGGCTCAACGTGGACCGACCAAAGATAAACTTATCGAGATGGAAAATAATAGGTTTGTTAAACTTTGCTCGTTATGTATATTTACGTTTGATTACGGTCCCCTTGTACGTTTATTTGGACTTTTTTTTTTTTTTTTTTTTTTTCTTGTGGAGTCGCTTAATTTTCGCTTATTCGTTTGATAAAAAGAAAAAAAATGTAATGTATATTAACTTTTATAAAAATAATATCTTACCGCGTGAAAACTCGATCTCTTTATAAAGTTTACCTTAAAAAAAAAAAAATCCTTAAACATCTTAGATTAAAGGAAAGAGATACGACACCGGCGATAAAAGATCGCAACCCTCTATATCCGGCGTGCAGCAAAGCGGTGGAGATAAAAGACGGCGGAGGTGACGTTGGACGATACGCTGTCGCGACGAGAAACATTCAACCCGGCGACATTCTCGTTGTGGAAAAACCTCACTGCGCTTCTCTATTGGGCGAACATCGGTGAGTTTTTTTTTTTAAATAAAGCTATCGAAATGTTTATTTTTATGTAAATACGCGATGAATTATTAAATCCATCGTTTCCAATCGAAAATAATCTTCGCAATGCCGATAATATTATATAAATAAAATAATTAATAAAACGACAATATTTTCCACAGCTTGACGCATTGTCACAAATGCTCGAAACGAATCGGGGCAACTTATCCGGCGAGCTGTTACCTCTGCAGCTCGATTGCTTATTGCAGTCCGAAGTGCCGTGAGGAGGACGAAAAGGTCCATCGTATCGAGTGCACGATACTCGGGCCGCTCTGGTGTTCCCACGCATCCGTCACCTGCGTGCTCGCCCTACGATCCGTCATTCAGCAGTCGTTCGAGAAATTTATCACGCTTAAGGACGAGCTCGAAGAAAAACACAAAGTCTCGAAGGATAAACCCTACCACGGATGTGATTACAAGGCGTTTTATAATTTGGGTGAGTTTTAGCCGAGTTTTAGCCGAATAGCTTTGAGAAAATAATTCGTTATCTTGAAAAGCATAAAAAGCATTATGTGCTTTTTAAGATGACGAAAATAAAAGATAAATAAAATTATGTCGAAATTTTACTTTTAAACAGTCACTCACGAAGAGGAAAGAACCGGCGAAGATCTGTTCCACAGAGCTTACATGGCCGCTTGGCTTTTGAGAATCTTAAAAACCACCGACTACTTTCCTCGGAACGAAAAAACACCCGACACAGCGAATATCGCCCTTAGCAAAGGCGAACTTTTCGTCGCGGACGCTATACTCCACAATCTTCAATTGCTTCAATTCAATTCTCACGAGGTTCGATTATTTTTAATTTTATTGTTTTTAAAATTTTAAATTATTTATAATTAAACACATTTTTTTAAAAGCTTTCTTTTTTTTTTTTTTTTTTTTTTTATTTTTTGCTATTTTTTTGCTTATTCGAAACTTTATATAAACAGATATCGGAATTTGCGAGACCTAAAGGTAAAATTGACTTGTCGAAGGGGAAAAATTTGTTCATCGGTGGTGGGGTTTATCCAACCGTAGCGCTTTTTAATCATTCCTGTAATCCTGGAGTAGTAAGGTACAAAAATTATCAAATAAATATTTAGCAAATAATTTTTTAAATGCTTGAATATGAATGATTTATTGATGTGATAATTTTCAGATATTTCATCGGTAATACGATGATTGTACGAGCTATAAAATTGATTCAAACGGGTGAAGAAATATCGGAAAATTATGGTCCTATATTCACCGAAGTTGAAGAAAATGAGAGAAAACGAATATTAAGACTTCAGTATTGGTTCGATTGCAAGTGCGTAGCGTGCGAGAATCACTGGCCCCTTTTGGCCGACATCGATTCAAATATCCTAAGGTAATGCATGATGATTCAACGCTTTATAATATTCAAATATAAATAATTTACAAAAATTTTAACGTTAATTTATTAAATATACGCAATATTTATATAAATTTTTTTTTTTTTTTTAGGTTTAAATGTGATACCGGGCCATCTTGCGGAAATGTTTTATCCGTTAATGTTAATACTGAAACGTTTATGATACCTTGTTCAAAGTGCGGCAAAAGTACAAATCTTTTTAAAGGTTTAAAAGTTATGCAAGATACAGATGCAATGTACAAATCCGCATCAAAATATTTAGAGGCTGGCAAGCACGTAGAAGCTCTAAAATCTTATTTAGACATTTTAAAAATCCTTGATGAAACATTAGATTTACCGATGAAAGATTATCACATTTGTCAGCAAGGAGTCAGACAATGTTTGCTTGCTTTAGGAAATTCCACATTCATATAAAACTATTAAAAATCATTTTTCCAATACATTAAATATAAATAATAAATTATTAAATATTCAATAAAAAGTGTCTTAAACAGAAAAAATGTTACAAAAGAAACATTAAAATTTATTATTTTTTAAGAGGTATGTTGTATTTCTTTCAAATTACAATTCGTAATATTACAGACTGTGACATTACATAAGCACATAAACGAAACGAAGGCGCGATTATACACGCAATTTATAACGAAAAAATTACCTACAATTTATACGTGGCTATAAAATATTAATTTCTTTTTTTTTTTTTTCAAATACAATACCCATTCGTTTCTCGTATCACTTGTT
Organism: Chalcis sispes; assembly: GCA_949987625.1. Classification (NCBI taxonomy): domain Eukaryota; kingdom Metazoa; phylum Arthropoda; class Insecta; order Hymenoptera; family Chalcididae; genus Chalcis; species Chalcis sispes. The sequence continues at coordinate 71,960,140 of OX465095.1, read as the reverse complement.
AACGTAAGAAACATGTTTGGTTTTTATCTCGTAATCAAAAGAAAGCAAATTGATACAAAAGTACACTTGTGTTAGTTTTTTATGAGGCTTTAAATAAAAAAAAAAAAAAACAATTACTCCATTAGGCGAGATTTTGTAAAAGATCACTTACAAATGTTGAAGGATTAGAAATTTCTCCAAGTAGTCCTGTAAATAATAATATAATATCGTTAGGAAGTGTTCAATATTATTTGATTATATATATATATATATATATATATATATATATATATATAAAATGTACTAACCTGCGACGTCGCAAAACTCTTCAAAACTTGCACAAGGCAACAATTCATCTCGATAAGCTGCCAGAATTTTCTCGGACGCTTTTAATAGAGCTTCGTCGTTGTGTCTAATGTATTCTGCTAAGACGGCTGGCCACTGGTCGTCGCTCAAAACATTGACCTTCTATGATAATAAAAATTTAAAAAATTTTATTCTTGTTGAATTAAAATTACTTATATTACTTATACTTATATTTTTAAATATTTACCTTAAAGAAATGTGCGTAAATACAATCGATGAGACCAAAGAAGATCAATATACTCTTATAAACAGAATAATCTTTAACGGTAGTGTCAACAAAATTTTTGGTCGTCGACGAGGGTGAAATGTATCGCTGGTGAGCGAGAAGAATTAACCTTCGAAGATGTGTCAATTTTGTCTGATTCCAACGAGCTGGCGTCATAATAAGAATGGACATGGTACATTGATATAGTGGGCCTTCGGCTTCGTAACAGCTATCTAGCCAAGCAGATCCGGGTGTCGATTCTAGATATGTGACAAGAGCTTTTTCTTCTCTTGGCGCTGATCTTGTGCTATTATATAAAATTTATTCAATATTATAAATTAATTACATATCAGCATAAAATTTGTATACGCAGTATTTATATATTTTACTTTTTTTCTCGAGATTAAAATTATACTTTTTTTTAAAAATTGTATAAAAAAAAAAGATTTGTTAAAATATAGCAGTTATTGATTTTAAAAAATTTACTTCTTATACACACTTTACCACATTGCAACTCACAATTTATCGTAAAAAAAATATAAATTAATTTGTTTAATAATACCTAATAAATTGTATTTTATTAAAAAAATTTTTTTTTACTTTTATGGAATTGACATAATGCTTTTTCATATATAAATAAAATTTAATATTAATCTTTTGTATCTAAAATTTTTTTTATAAAAAAAGAAAAACAAAACTTACGTATTAATAACATAGAGTGCCATGTGAATGAGATAAGGTATAATGTGCATATTAGATTGTGGACCACCACCGCCAGTGTCATCATGAAAACTTTTCTCCTGCGCGAAACGTAATAACAGTATTTTGAGATCGTGAACTGTCGAAGAATACGATATGTCTCGATGACCTGTACACTCTTGCAAATACGAGTTGTGCTTAGCGAGGCAACTGGCGAAGGCAGATTCGGGAACTTGAGGACCCCACAGTGGCAGTAAACCATTACATTTAGTGTTAGCATTCTGCAGAGCGGCACTTTCCCACTCGTCACGAGCCCGCGCCAATCGCACCGCAGACATATGGCAGTCTACATGAACAACATTGAAATGCGAAACTGTTGTGTAGCCTACGGTTTTTCGCTGCTTTGTCTCAAATTCTTCTACGTTACAGCGCTTAGTAAAGGTGTAAATACCGAGGACCTTTAAATTTAAAATTTAAAAAATGTTTCAGTTATAAAACAAAAAATAAAAAAATGCGACAAAAAAAATTAATGATTTATTCATTTAATTTAACATAACATCTTTGATAACTTACCATATTTGGTTTAAATTTATAACCTTCTCGACAAATTACGCACACCAAACCAGTTTCGTCACCAAGATCTTCCATTTGTTGAAGTATTGTGCCACTTGCTGTAACCTGCCCTTTGTCGTTTGTTCGCATACCCAAAGCTCCCAATTGACGTTCACGCATTGCCATAGCTAAACGTTTCTTTTCACTACGCGTATGTTGACGTGCTTCCTCGATGAGCTCGGCAACTTTTTTATTCGTACAAAATGCTTCCAATAAATTTTCTGCCAACGACCCTACGTGCTCATTGGATGAGACTTGTTCTAACCTATGGATTATGCTAATAGTGAATAATGATGCTGCGAGCTGAAAAATAAATATTTGCTTAGTATTAAAAAATTTAAAACCTACTTTATTAATTTATTTTATTGTAAATCTTACTTGAGTCGGTTCATGGTCAGTAGCTAAACCAGTAAGGAATCGTAATATATATTTTAGCGCTGGTTTAGATATAAATTCCTTAAGCTCATCGCTATCCGTTCGAAGTAAAGTTGGTTTCACGCAAGGAGCATGCACCTGTTAAGAAAATTAATATTAGAATTAACTTATTTATGGAATTACAAAGTTTCTTTAAATTTCTACTTACTGTTATATATTCAAAAGCATCTTTCACTATACCCATATTAACAATATGATCTTTTAATGTATTTCCAATCGCATTTCTTTCAATACCTTGAGTTAGTACACAAAATAATTCAAGTTTCTGCTCATCTTCTGGAGTATGTTCAAAATCAAACTCATAAAAATTAAGCACGGGCTTAAAGTAGTCACAAAGCAATTCCATTTTCTCCTGATTTCCATAAGTTAAAGCTGCTAAAACTCTCGCAAGGTGTTGAAGTACGTTTGCGCTTTGCCTTACAGCCGTTGATTGCGTACACGAAAGTAAAGCTTTTACATGTTCTGGACTTCCCAAAGTTCGAGAAAATTCTTCAAATTTATCTAATGGCTGCGATGCTGCATTTGCCAATATTGTTTCCATAATCTAAAAAAACGTTAATAATATAAATCAGTTTTTATTATTTTATCGTACCTCAAGAGTTAAAACGAAACCCTTAAAAAGTAACTTGTGCGTTCGATCGTCTATCCGTTATAAACATTTTTCTCAGTAACTACGAGTCGTAAGAATTCGAAATTTTGCACAATTTCTTTATAATGCGTACATATATCGATAGTTAAGGAATTAAGAAATAATTTTTTTTTTTAAGAGTTCCCGCAAGAAATAATTTGATTTTTCATATTATCAATCAATCACATTGCACGAACGCGGTTCACTTTTCAACAGTTTTTATTACAAAAGAGTGATAATCATTGATTTAATCATTAATTTAATCATTAATTATCGAAACTTACGTCAAGTAATTGCTCTGTAACTTTAGATTGCGAATTATCGGTATCAGCGGCGAGGCATCGTTGTAAAACATCCAGAAGTACTGTAACTGCTCCTAATTCAGGTTGACTTAGGACATCTTGATTTTTCTTTACTTTCACGGATAACCTGAAGAGTTTTAACAAAACTTGAAGCAGTGGTTTGGCTCTGTTTACATCTTGTATTGCGGCTAATCGTTCAAGCATAACTTGAAGTCCACCACAATCTGCTAATACATTTGCCATTTTATATACTTCTTCGTTATTTACTTCCTGTTCACTATTAGCATTTAAGGTTTCAACGAATTCTTCAGTAGCGTCACCAAGAAGACCACGCATCCTATAAACTACGCGCATTGCATCGTACTCACCGCCTTCAAGAACCCAAATTTTTTTATAAACCTTTAAAAAAATTATTTTTTTTAATATTTATATTAATAACTTTATAAATTACTTCAACAGTATATCTAAAATAATCATTCAATGCAAAAATTATATTATTACCTCTTTGACTGGAAGATCCAAACTAATTATTTTATTGTTAACAAGTAACTCCATACCATTGTCATCTTCTAGTAAAGCAACTAATTCACAATCTTGACAAATTTTATTTTTAACATCTCGCATTAATGGCCCCAAACCAGGTTCTAAACTACTATAAGGATTCCCTAACATTCGTCCTTGTAAAAAGTCTTCTTGTTGTGGATCTTTTTCTAACGTTAAAAAGAACTCTCCTACGTCATTTTCTTCGGGGTATATAATCGAACACAGCCTTTCAAATATAAATACAGGAGTCCGTATATCTTGAGGACTGTACTTTTGGACTGTTTCAATACAAACAGCCATAAAAGCTTTAGTTTCTTCTTCAGTTCCTATAAAGAGCATATAAAGAAAATCATTAAACAAGGCTGAAATTGCATGATTTTCTTATTTTTAAGAAAATAATAAGTATATTATTTATATATTTACATATTTAATTATAAGGATCCATCAAAAATTAAACTAAAAGTTCCATTTACCTGTAGTCATTTCTTCAAGCAATTCAAGCAATTTTTCTTGAGTATAATCTATCAGTCTCGTTCTTTGTACAACAAGTCTTCTTAACGACAAATAACCATTTAAAACTGCTCCTACCAGTCTTCCTTTATACTGCTGCTTAATATTTTCTTGTTCCAAGAATGACGCTAATAATTCCCTTAACATCTTCAATGAATATCCTTGAGCTAAGTCGCTTGTTAATGTCGTTTCTTCTAATCTGTGCAATTCAGCTATCTCTTTTGTTAATAGATCTGCTAATATGTTCAAAACTCCTCTGACGGCTAGGAACTGTTTCCAAGGAGCTTGTCTTATTAAATTTTGGTAAAGAGTTAGATATTCTGCACTACTCTCACCAGCAACACAAAGTTCTTCGAGATAACCAGTAAGAAGGAGCAGAACTTCTTTCTTACGTTCGGTACCCTGACATAAATTTTCCACCATATTACAAACAACTTGACGAGCTAATCGAGAACTTGGATTGAAAATGACTTCTTTGAGCCATGAACCATTAGCAAGTTTTAAAGGCTGAATACCGCGCAGACGCATGCAACGATAATACCAACGGTAACCGTATTTCTCACTTAAGTAAAGAATTCGTGCTTCGTCCTAAAATAATTAAAGAACATATCAATCACAAAATATAAAGTTATATAGTTCATCGAAATTCATCTATTCAAATATTCAAATGCCTAATCAACAACCACTAGTTTTTTTTACCTTTTTTAAGGGTTTGTTCTGATGTGAATCTGGTTTTTTCCCTGGCATTCGTTTCAACCATTCTGCGTAAGAATGTTTAGGATCTCCATTCAACCATTTAGCTAAATCAATACTGACTCCTTCAGGAGGTTGAACTGTCGCTAAAGATTCAATTGTTTTATCCTAGTTAAAAAGTAAATATATTTTTTTATTTATACTGAAAATATGAAAAGAAAACTTAAAGAAAAATAAATATTTTACCTTATTCTTCTTTGAAATAGGTTGCTCTGGTTTCAACAAACTCTGTAAAATTTTTAAACATGGTAGTATTATACTTTCCATAACAACTGGACTCTTTGAATCTTTGCAAGCCATTAAGAACAACTGCATTACACATCTAAGTTTTTGTTCCCAACATGAATCTTCTTTTTGTATTAAAGCTCCCAATAAAGCCATTTCATGTCTTACAGCAGTTGATAGATCTGAGGTTACAACTCTTCCCTTAAGAGTCATTGTAACTCTATTTGTTAATAATGAACATAATTCTTTTGTAGACTGAGCATTATCTCGAGTAACAAGACAGAGCAATTGTCTAACTTCTTCCTGAACCTAAATATTAATTTAAAAATTGTAATATTTATTTATTATTAATAAAAAAAAAAATAAAAAAAAAATAAAAAAAAAAAAAAATTTTTGACAAATCTTTTAATAAGTATAATAATCTGACAATATACCTGAATTGTGCCTCTTCTTAAATTATGTTCTACTAATTCCTGAATTAATCCTTGTTTGCATAAAACTTCTCTAGCTGCACTGTTTGTTGCCAAAGCTCTTAACAATGTTAAACAATGCTCGGTTGCAGAAGAAGCACAGCCATAACATCTGCCCAACGTCGGCAGTGCAGAATTTATGTTCTCTTCTTGATTTTCATCAATGTTTAACATTCGTCGATAGTGAAAAGAGCCTTGACCTATCTGATTTCTGTCGTAAGCAACTAGTTCGCGTCTACATGCTAATACCCTCTGTGTGATTTTACTAAGTTCTTCAAAGGATGTTTTACATTCACCGCAATATTTTTGTGCTAGCAACTGTATAGCTCGATTAACTTGCGTATTACCTCCAGAAGTTGTTTGTGTTACAATGCCATCATCGAATGATCTATCAAGTCGATGTTCCGATATCTTTACCTTTATTTATAACACAATTTTTAAGTAAGATTTAAAAAACCTTTTAAAAAATAATAATAATTTACTCATGATTAAATAAATAATTATCTTACCAGCAACATTTCCAAAGTTGGCTTATTTGCAATTAATGTTTTATAAACTCTATCAGCTTTTTCTAACAACGTATTGATTTGTACTACAGTTTTCTTTCGATCTCCATCACTTTCTATAGGATCCACAGCATAACAAGGTTTTCCAGTGAGAGTATAATCAAATTTAGCGTACTTACAAAAACCACAAGCATGACATAAAAATGGATCTTTTTCATCATAGTTAATTGCACGGCATTTGTGACATTGGAATACATTTTCTCCACAATTAGCACAAACGCCGGGATTGGCTGGTACACTTGCCGAGCAACGTGGACATTGAAGCGTTTCCGAAGAAGCCTGAATATTCTCATAAAAATCAGCATATTCAATCATGAGATTGCATGCAACTATCGGCAAAGGAAACTCCATTTTAACTTCAGTTTGACCTTGTACAAGAGTTACTTTCTTTGCTTTATCCCACTGTGCGAATTTATTTTTAAGCTCCACAACAGCTTGAACCTTTAAATATTTAAGGTTTTTTTTTATAATTTTGATAAATATTGACAATTAAATAAATAAATTTATTTTAAATTAAAAATAACTTTATTTAATAAACATATTTATTGATATTTGGATTACTAAGATAAAATATATTTAAGTAGAAACAAATATTGAACACACTATAACATACCGTTCGATTATTATAAAAGACATTAATTGAGCGAACCATTTTTGTTCGTTTTAAGTCGCCGATACGTAAAGTTATACGACTTATTGTATGACTTCCAACTAATTTAATAAATTGTGTGGTCGTTGTAAACTTAGAATCAACTTTAATTGACGAAAGTTTTATAGTAGTCATAGCTACTTCAGGATTATTGCATACGAGACAGGGCTGAAATTGATTGAATTTTATTGAATTTATAAAATTTTAAATTAATAAAAATTTTAAACACTTGAAAATTAATTAAAATTAAAATATTGAATAAACATACATCACTTTCTAGATAATAACCGTCAAGTTCAACAAATTGAGCAAGATTGGCGTAAAGATTAGCATTTGGATGACGTGAAAGTAATTGGTTTTGAGTATGAAGAACAGAAACTGCTTGCTCCATATAAGAGTACATTTTTTTTCTAGTTTGAGGTGTTCGAAGTGAAAAATAACCTATTAAATCAACGAATTGCGCAGCTTTTCGTCCGTAAATTGGTAAAAGCGGCCAGAGACGCCAAAGAAGATCAAGAAGATTTTCTTCTTCGACAGGACTTGAATTTCTAAAAAATAAAAATTTTTATATCGTATTTTATGTAGTTTTTTATTTTATTTGAATAAAAATATTCTTACTTATAAATAGCAAGAACTAATGAATGAGCTTGCCAACGAATGTTTGTATTGTTTGTTTCTAAAAGAAATGTTTGTATAAATTTGGTAAGTAAAGTAGGCGACACTTGCTTCTGAATTTGTTCAACCAAATCAATACATTGAGTTTCTTCAAATTTAGCTTCAGTATCAGAATCTTCAGATTTTTCACGATCACGTCTTTCTTTACTGTTAATGGCTGATTTTAAATCCTAGAAAATATTTCAAAATCACTGTTAAAAAAAATATTTGTTTATAAAAAAAAATTTTTATCGCGATTTTTACTTACTTTGCCTTTTACATCCTTTGATTTTGATGACGAGCATATAGCACATTGAAGAAGTTGTAAAACTGTTGGATTAACACCTTCATCTAACAGAGTTGAAATTGTAAACAGATATGATAATACAGTATTATGCTTTAGACAGAATCGTTGCCAATTGCCTGTTCTGCTTGTGGCTATTTCAACGCAACATTTTAAGTGTTCAATTAATTCAACTAAAGAATCATATGGTAAATTTATTGAATGTGGCAAAGTTTCAATATTATCATATCCTCCAGTATTGCAACATTGTTGGACAGCCTAAAAAAATTATAATTATAAGAAAAATGCTGAAAATTAAACAAAAAATAATTAAATATATAATAATCTTACTTTTACATGTGAAATTAATGCATGTAAATCGCGAAGTTGTCTGTACTTTTCTTTGTTGCCACAGATAAACAGTAATAATTTACGAACTTGTCGCCGTACGAATGGTGTTTGATAAGACATCATATACTCGCAAAGATAGAAATACCATGACTGCTACAAAAAGAAAAGCAATGAAAAATTTTAATAAATATGCATATCTAATATATCCTTGAAGTTATAACATCTATAAGTTAATTTTTATTATTGATTAATTTTTGTTTTCAATTGAATAATATAAATGCATTCTATTTTGTTGGTAATAATTTAAAAATAAAATTTTTATCTTTTATTTAAGAGTTGTATTTCTAAATAATTAAAAGATTATTCATTACCTGATCAAAAGCTGGTTGTACTGTATTACTTTCTGCATATTTATGCACTTGATAAGGTAACCTTAAAGCCATTTCTGTTAATAATTGAGGATAAGGTTCAAAAACGTCATTAGCATGACCTTTTACATATAAGTGTAAGAAAAATGGTGACATATCTGGTGGTGAAGTAGTAAGATGTTCTTTGAGTAATTGACCACCAATGACGTTTCCAGAATCTTCGGTTGAAATGCTACAATGAAAATAAATTTTAAAGTCATTCAATTATAATATCTATGAAATATTAATAATTTAATATTTTATTTACGTTTTCCAGTACTCTAACAATGCTTTCAGCAAACTTAAACAATAGTCAATAACACCAGATTTACTTAAAATAGCTGCTGTCATTTGAGATGTAAATGTAGAACTTTCAGATTGACCTTTTGTATTATACTTAGATCGAGACATTAAAACACCTTGAAGCAAATGAAAATTTATAAACCAAAAATAATATAAAAAATAAATTTAATTATTAAATGTATAAATTCATTAATAACATATAAATATTCAAACATACTTAATAATCGCATTATAACAAGATGAACTTCTCTTTTGTTGGTCCTTGAACATATATCGTTGACATCCGCTTTCTGCATATTTAATTCTTTAATAAATAAATTTAATAAATTAGCAAAGCAAGTTCTATCTCTTTCATCTTGACCATCAAGATCGGATGTCAACATTAGAATAACCTTAAAATTTGTTAATACATTAATTTTATAATATACTTTTAAAATTATATAAATGTTATATATATGTATATAATGGAAATTTATGTAAAATTATTTTACCTGCATAAAAGGTATGGCACGAACACCCGGAACATTAGACAAATTAGGTATAAACTGCATTAATTTATCCAAAAGCATAAGGCGCACGTCATGCAAATTCGTTGTTATTTCTCCAGCGATGTCATTTTCTTGCTCTATTACTTGTTCTTCTGTATTACCATCTTGCCCAGTACCCTACATTAAATTATTTTTAAATTTTATACAAAGCTTAATATAAAAATGTAAGTTCTATCATCTTTCTATGCTCTCATTTTAACTTTAATATAATTCTACTTGAACGTTAAAATAACATTGAATGTCAAAGTACATTTACTTAATAATTTTTAATTATTTAATTTCAACTTACAGAAAACGTTGTAGGTGCATTGATAGAGCTACTTTCAGAACGGGCCTGTTGACTGCATCGACTACCACTTGCGGATGTACCATCAGCCTGACCTTCTCCGTAAGATGACATACGTTCTGAACTACTACCTTGCTTTTGTCCACTACCTTCATCATGTATACCAAGTCCTAAAGCATTATGCTCACCCATAATACTATCGACTGCGCTGCCACCACTTTCGCTACCGCCACTCTCGCTTCCTTTACTGCCGCCACTTCCACCCTTATTTTTGAGTAAAAATTTTTTATAAAAACATTTGTAAAGGGTAATTTTATACTTCAAAATATAATTGCAATTCAGAACTAATATGAAATGTGTTTTTAACTTACTTGTTCAGCAGGTGATGTTCTTAAAGTGCTTCCATCTGTTGCTGCAGTAGATCCTTCATCGTCAGATCCCCCAGCTGATGCAGTGGTATCAGAATAATGACCTGCTTCTTGTGCCTAAAAATTGATTCATTTAAGAAAATAACATATTAACTTTTAATATTATATATATATATATATATATATATATATATATATATATATATATATATATATAGTTAATTTTAAATTATTGTTGTACCTGAGCCACATTTTGCACTTGACCAAGTCCTTGAGCGGCAAGTGCCTGAAGACTCTGCAGTGCCTGGCCACTGAGCAAGGCTTGCATTGGCGCTCCACCTTCGTGATCTTGTAGACTAAGAGCAATAGCGAGCTCGACCATAGCTTCGTCATCTTCTGCCTGAGGCATATCGAGCAATTGAGGAAAACTACCTGGACCAAGTAAAGCTTCGATATGATTAACAGCTCGAGTAGCTGCAGCCCCCGCCTGATTACCACCTTCTGCTCCTAACAAAACCATAGATACGACATTATCGACATCCAGTTGCTCGTCTGCCTCACCTGACTCGATTGGCTGTGGTGCAGCCACTACGGGTGCTGATTTTTCTTCAACTTCTGTTGTTGTATCTGAATTTATGACAAATAAATTTTATAATTATGAATTCAAATTTTATTTTTAATATTTACTTTGGATGTTTATTTTTAATATTTATTTTTAATATCTATACTTACTAGAGGCACTGTAGTGTGGAGGACTTGGTATGTAAACTCTACGTCTCTTATATCGTGGTCGTAGTACTTTTATAATAGCTTGTTTAGCGTCAAAACTTATAGTTATATCTGAACTAAGTAAAAGCTGTAGATATAATTTAGCCGCTACCGGTGTGAATCCATCCATATCACATATAGTGAATGCATGAATGATTTCTATTATAGCATGAATGACAGCCTCAGTATGTGTAAGTCCCGGAACTACCACAGGCGCTAACGCTAAATTTTTCGGATATGCGGCATGCAACAGCCACAAAACATTAATCAATTGGAGCATTAAGTGTGAATTATTATTTTCATTACTTGATGCTTGTGACGATGGTGAGTCTTGTTCAAAAATAAGAACTGCACAAAAATATACGTACGTTTATGTTATAATATGTCTATAATAAAGATTAAGTAAACAAATAATATAACTAAACATACTAGAATTCTCATCAATTTTTTGCGCTGAATGTTGCTCGGCGAATTTGTGTAAATTTTGTGGACGTGTGACTGCTATACTTCTTACAATTAAAACTAATCGATAAAAGTTTTCAGCATCGATATCACAAGGATCTTCAGTCTCTTGCATGGCTTTTAACGAGTCAAGAACATGCGTTAATAGTACTTGATCCTGAAAAATTAAAATTTTAATTATGAGTAGTCCTGTTTCACAAAAAATATTATTGTTATTTTTAAAATAATTATCTTAGTAATTTTTTCATAATCGTTTTTTGGAAATATACCTTATGGGAATGATAAAGAGATTTGGAATTATGCAAGGCTGCAAGAAGTGCAGTTGTATGAATTTGTACTGATGAAGGTGTGGGCAAGGTTAACAAATTAGAAGCCACTTCAATAGCAGTCTGTTTCAAAGATGATTTTGTTTCTTCATTTGCTAATATAAATGATGACTCTAGTACCTCAAGAATACTTGAAACCATTCTACAAAGGACAAAAATTTCGTTTAATCATTCACAAACCTCGAAAGTATTTAATAAAAATTACACAAATATAAAAACTTAAGATTAAAAATAATAAAATAATTAAAATAATATAAAAATTTGAAAAATCACACATTGTTATCTACGATATCGATTTCTTTTCTTACCTTTCGATATTAATCGATTCATCCTTTGTTGGTCTGATTGCATTATAATAATTAAGAATGACATTAGAATTTTTCATTAAATAAATTTTAAGTAATATTATATGATGTAAATAATATACTTATTTTAAACTAAAATTATTTAAATTCAGTAATAAAAAATGTTTTTTTACTTGTCTACAGAGGTCAAAGATGACGGCAAGACGGTTGGATTTTCTGCATCAGTTGTCGTTGTAGTCCCTGTTGTAGGTTGTGCAGGCGTTGACTGTCCTGCAGGAATGTCTTCTGGCTCTTCTGGCCATCCAAATGCATCTTTAGTTTTTCCATAACTAAAAAAAAAAAAAAAAAAAAAAAAAAAATAATATAAGAGTACTCACATAAATAGATATATTCAAAGAATTCTTACACTTTAATAGAATCAACCATGATAACTCCTTCTGGATCTTGAGATTGACCAAAAGTAATGACAAGCTTTTTATCTGCCTGAAGACTTTGCTCTCTTGTTAAAGGTATATCAAACCATCGACTACGCGTTAATGATAGTCTACTTATACTTCTACCAAAGACCTAAATTAAACAAAATTAAAAAAAAATTTCATTAAAAATCTTGCTCAATAAATAGTTTTGTATATTTTTTTAAGAAATAATTTTATACCTCTATATATAAGGGTGCTCGCAGAACATCTTGAGTACCTAATTGAATCCTAATACCAGTCATAACCATAGTTGCATCATTGTTTGTAACTTCAACATTAAATCCTGCAGCTTTTGTAGATACTACATACATACCAGCAGTATTTAATCTGTGTTTAATTTGCATTACATTATAAACTTGCAGTAAATCATTGCCTCCAAATTCAACGTCCATTGCTTGACATTGTTCAAAGAAATCAATCGGAAAATTCACAGAACCAGATGATTTTCCAGTTTTGAGTGCTTTCTTTTTCTTTGTTTGTTTAAGAGTTGATGTCATTCCGACGGGCTGCACGCTTGATGACATCCAGAACCCTGTCTGTTCCATTGCAGCCATATAAATTCTCAAACTGCCATCCTCGCATAGTAAAATCAAAGTTGTACGATGTTCAGCATTAGAACTTGAATGTCTAATAGCTACCATGTCCATAATTTTAGCTTTAGCAGGTACAACTTTAATTTCTTGAATCATAATAGTATCGGGTTTGATCATTAAAATAACAGGATTGTTGCTTGTTTGAAGCACAGAGCACACAAGACCTGGGTGATTTGCTACCTCACTCCACTGACAAAGTGGTTGAGGTTGATTATTGTTTGATTTATTACCACTGCCACTACCTGTTAAAATTGAAAGTACATTTGTCATCATAATGAGAAAATAATCTTTTGTGTTAAAATTTAAAGTCTTTATGATTATTAGTCTGAAAAGCATCATAAAATATTATACTTGATATAACACAGTAGATACAAACCTCCACTACCATTAGTTTTATTTGAGATGTTAATCATATTCACATCGAGATCGATATCGTCGACGTATTTCATGGGTGCAACAAAGCTTTTGCCACTCGCATAGCTAAAGAACAGTAGCTGTAGTGCATGTGAGTAATAAATTGATACTCCACCACCACAGACTTGTCCATTATCCTTAATATCTGAGTGATAAACTTCAAGAGTATGAGTAACATAAAATGGCCCATGCTTTGCTAAACTTTCTTCATCCATGGCCTGGCTATATATGTAACCAGCTGATGACATTAATAATAAATGGAATTCATTATTTTCTGTGTGAATAAATGTACAATCACGTATTTTTCCAGTTGGTACTAAGAAATAATACTGAGGACTTAATGCATCTTTGCTGAGATCATAGATTTTGACGAAATCAGCTGTTACAAGAGCTAATTGAGTTTGAGAGCCAGGCAGCCAAATAGCCTTGATTATGAAGTTACCAGTTTCAAGTTGAGGATGAAGAACTAAATGGTCCGAAACTGTGCCTGAACTATTAAATGTAAGCACGTGGCAATCTTTAAGGCCGCACACTGCCAGAAAATCTTCATTCCATTGATTACCTGTCATTGATAAAACTGTAAATGGGATTGGAGCAGATGCGAGGCGAGTTAGAGTTAGTTTGCGTTTTGAAGAATCAGCTTGTTTTAAAAGAGCGCTCAGTTGTAGAACAGTAATCTTGCCTTTCTCGTGCGATACAGCTGAATCATAAAAATACATTTTTTCTTTATTTTCAAAAGATAATTTTAGTTATAAATAATAAAAATTTAAAAACGACAACTTTTTATAAACAATAACTTTTTACAAACAAAAACTAAATATTTTTAAAACTATAATTATTATTTTGTCAATTATTATGATAAAAAAAAAATTTACCAAGATGTTGTCGTTTGCCATGTGGAGAGGATAAACAACACATTGCAACTCGTTTAATCATATGTGCTGATAAAAGTTGTCGTATAGTTTGCCCTTGATCTCCAGAATAATTCATTCTTACATTTTCAAAAGCTCCTTCTTGAGATCCTAATGTCGGTAACTATAAAATAGAAAATATAAAATAATGTAAATTTATATTAATTAGTATCGATTATAAATTTTAGTATAAATCAAAAAGAAAAATTATGAGAATAAATAATTATCGTAATTAGAAATATTTTTTAAATTATTTTATTACAAATTTACCATTAATTGGTCGGTGTGTTCAAACTTTTTTCGTGCGTAATGTAGTTGTGAAAGAGCCGCTTGTGCCCTTGCATGGCAACCAACAGGTGAATATTTTTCACAGGATAATTCTACTGCTGGTATTAAAGCACGAGTTAATTGTACTAATAGAGAAACTAATCCGCTACCCCACAATTTTGATAAGATCCAGTCTTTTGAACCTTCTAAAAAGTAATTTATTATCTCAATCATTGAATAGTTAAATTTAAATAAAAATAAAATATACTACAAAACATTCAACTAAATTCACTTACCTAGTTGCTTAGCAAGTGCAGCCTGTTTTTGCTTATCCTTATTGTTTCTTTCATGCTTTTCATTGGAATTTACTGGACTTGAAGTTCTACGCCTTAAATTACTCGTTAGCATCATATGACTATCAGTATTTCCAGAACTAGTGTGATACGATGTTCCATTGTTTGTAGGATGCTCTGAGATTTGAGGACTACGTTTGGTCAAAGCTTGACATGATGAGTCTTCCTTTGCACCACAGTCACAGAAGAAATTGCCATATTTAGCATAGGTAACATCATGACCTCGATGACAGACTTTTGCACAAACTGAACAGACTCCAACACCATCAACCATATTGCATGTGTGACAATGGTACCAGTGCTGATTCATAAACTCTTTCTGTGTAATAGTGAAAGTACACAGTTTATTACAAAGACTGTCTTCATCTGAGTCTTCAGCACCACTGTCATCATCGTCATGTGCTATTTCATCAATCCAATCGCTGTCTGTTACATCATTGTTAGGTTGGGCACCTTCCCATGGTGGACTGGTAGCACGATCCTGATTAACCAGACACTTTTGTGGGCAAACAGCATTGACAATGTCTGCTATATAATTCAAAATGCAACAGCCTGCATCAATATATGATGAACATTTATCAAGATTCTGCGGATCTTTATTTATAAGCTGTTGCTCACTGCATTTAAAAAATATGATATATTCATATATTTAAAAAATACTTACATATTTAAAAAATATGATTTTATTGATTTATTCAATATTTAATTTTAATGAATCTTAAGACATACCAAAGTTCTATCCATACAGTGGCAGGTTGAAATAATAGTACATGTCCTTTATCTGTACCAGCATCAGCTAAAGTTGACATTACTTGCATAAGTTCAGAGAAGCTTACACCTTCTGCACCAATGGATAAGATGCGATAAGCTATAGGAATCAGGGCATGAAGAATTTTGACTGATACGCCGTCACTAATGTTACTAAAAATGTATTTAATTAATAAATAAATTAAATGATAAATTTACATATAATAACAATATAAATATACCTATTTTCTTTTACAATATAACTAGTAAGAGCTCGAAGTAGCTGATTATTTTCTTGTAAACTTTGCTGCTCATCATTTGAAACTGGTGTTTGATTATTTGAAGTTGAAGTATCTGTCAATATTGTTTTCCATTGTCCTTGTGTCTGTTCGCTATTTTGTGTATTGTTGGATGTTTCATGTTTAGTTATTTCATCAGTTGCAGCAGCAGTAGGTGCTGTTCTATAAAATATAAAAGAAAGTGAAAAAAAGTAATTTAACTCATCGTTCAAAAAAAAAAAAAAAAAAAAAAAAAGGAAAAAAAAATTTGTACGTTGGTGTTGATGGAACATTTGCTGTTGGTGTTGGTATATTTTTTGTAGATGTACTTGGGGACAAATTTGAAGATCCAAGAATAACATATCTTAACCAAGAGTGCAATTTTTCATGTCCTACTTTAGCAAGATTAGAAACGGATCGACAAAGTCGATCAAGAGAACCATCATTATCTTTCTCAGCTACTTGAATGAAATATCAATTAATAATTATAAAATACTGCCAATTTAACATTTTATAATATTTTTATTAAATTTTTTTTATGTTTAATATTTACCGGCTTTAAAAAGTTTATTAAAGAAGTGTAAAACATGATTGCTGAATTGTTGAGAAGACTGTGGTGAGGCTATTGAAAGAAGAACTGATACAAGTGTTCTATTTGTACTAGGTGCAAAAAATTGATCCAAAGCCTTACAACCAACAGGTTTTTCTAATAATTGTTCCCAATACTTAATGCATTGTTTTAAAATTTTGCCGTCAATAGATATACTAAAACATTGACATATATTTTAAAATAATAGATAATAATCGATTAACGGATTCAGACGTTTAATACCACTTACTTTATTGCATCTTCTGAATTGCTAGTATAGTCAACAATTAAATTATAAGTATGATTAAGTACAAATAAATGCTCTTTTATTTGTCGAGCTTCACTTTCTGGTTCGCCTATTAACGTATTAAGAGTTTTAGAAGCCGCTTTATGAAAATATTCCGTTCGCATGTCCATTGTTAAAGATATAAGAATGTCAATCGCGTGATTTTGAATTTCAGAATTTTCTGGAGCGGTTGCAGGTCTGTGAATAATTACAGTTTTATTATTTGTGTAAAATAAAATTTATGCAAGTACTTAAATGCATATATATATTTATTCATCTACCACAAACATCTACTCTTATTGTACTTACTTAACATGATCCATAATAAATGAAACTAAAGTGTACAGCAAGTTTTTTAATGATGGATTTATTGAAAAAGATCCATACTCTGATAAAGAACTTATGTGATGATTAATAGTAGCTAAAATATAACTTTCAGGAGGAATTATATCATTGGCGTATGTACTCTATTAATAAAAAGAAAAATCAATTAGCTTAGAGAATCTAAAAAATGTATTAAAAACTCATCTGAAATTTCAAATACATACCCTTGGAACATGAGCAACATTAATAGCTTTCCATTTATCAAGCACAGATCGTACATTATTTGGTAATAAATTAATTAAAGAATCCTCGGTAGCCCAACTTGCACCACTCATACAAATAACTTCATCAAGAACAAGAAAATCTCTAACAGAATATTTTTTACTACTTTCAGAAGTTTCTTGAATTTGATACAAAATACTAGATCGACATGAAGCTAACATTACATCTGTTAATGATAAAATATGAGGTAAAATATCCACTACTAATTTGTTTACAAGTGAAGCAGTAATTTCTGTTGTTTGTTGAATTCTTAAAAATTTTAAAAAATATATTAATAAGAATTATAGCAGAATTATATTAAATAAAATTTCAAACATTTAAAAATATTTACTTAGAAGCTTCTACATTATCATTAGGATACTTCCATATTCTTTCATCCATTTGAACTTTCAGTTTTCCCATTATCGAAGCTAAAATGCATAGAGAACTCAACTTTGGTAATGCTGATTTCGGTATTATTTTTTCAGTAGCACTAACTTCGGGTTTTAAAGATTTTATACAATTTTTAGCAAGTGCTACGTCGTATTTCATAGTATTAACAGTTGACGAAACTGTCTTTAATAAATTTTCTGCATACTGAGTATACATTCCTTGCTTAACTAAACAATCCTATTGATAAAATTTTTTAGGTAATATGAAATAACAAAATTTGTTCTCTTAATTTTTTATTATAACTTACCTTCATCCAACTAGTAAATGTTTTATAAGCAGTACGAGGTCCCAAAATTAATGAATGAAGCAGTAAGGGACCAGCTGGAATTTCTTCTCCTAAAGCTAATTTATCCATGTAAGGTGTTGATGGTGGCAGCATAAGTAATAACCTACATTAATAAAAAAACATTTATACATAGAAATTTAATTTTTAAATCGTTTCAAACTATTTAAATAAAATTTTACCTCCAGCATATAGAAAAGCAGTACTGTATTGCACATAAACCAGTAAAAGTCATCTTATCTTTACCATCTATGACACTTTTCCTTGGCATGTTAGTTTGATTTAAAATATTTAAAATATCTATTAGAGCATCAACTAGTAATGGATATTTCAGTTTATCAGGTGTTCCCAAAATAAAATTGCAAGCCTGTACACAAACAAGAATAACTCACAATATTTGACAAAAAAAAAAAAAATTTTAAAAAAGTGATTCTTACCAATCCATCTAATTTTGGAGTATCTTGATTATTAAAATCGTAATTAGTAAGATTATAAAATCGTGGTTTCATGGAAAATTCATCTTGTGGTCCAAATTTTCGATAATTATCTTCAATTTCTTTCCATGGAGTGTAAATTCTTGAAGCTTGCTTATTGCCTTCTTTGGTATCAGAAACTAGACTAGTAGCAGAAAATAAATTCCATTGGACCTATAAAAAACAATTAATTCATATTGTATCATATTTATAATAATTTGTTTTATTTGATTTCTTATTCAGCTTATAAACTGTATGAGATGTTTACTACCGTTCAATTGTCACTTTCAAACAGACGGCCCTGGTATCTCAAATTAATTTATCATCTTAAAAACTAATTCTCTTTATTGTAGCATTTGCAGTGTCAGAAAAATGATGAATGAATGATGAAGAAAAAAAAAAAAAACGATATGATAAAAATAAAAAAAATAGATGGCATTTAAAAGCCAACTGCGCACACTGCATAATGCACTAAAATGATTTAAATTTACAATTTTTATTTCAAAAACTAGTCGAACCTGTTCAAGTAAAGTTGATGGTGCATCATACAAATGTTTCATCATGTATTCAAATAAAAGCAAAAATCGCGATAGATGTAATATCTGTGAGTCTTTCATTGGGCTTTTAATTGCTTCACTGCATCTAACAGCGCCACTACCAGTTACAAGAAGTACAGATTTCTTCTGCATGAAATTTAATGAGTGAAAAAGGAAAAGAACAAGTTGTGCATGTTCTACATTTAAATCTGAAATGTTATTGTATTAATAAATAAATTCATTTAGCAAAAATATTTATGAAAATTATCCAATTCACCTTCATTTTCAGTTTCAAAAGTTGTTGGTGGATTACAAACGTTTTCAACCATTGTGGTTACCAAACGTTGCCAAATACTGATACATGCTGCTTCTCTTTCTGATTGTGGTTTCAGTAAAAGTATCTATTATATTAAAAATTAATAAATATATTATTATAAATATGTTATAAGCTGTACTATGTAAATTAAGCATATCATTAAATTTTATTACTTGAGCTAACACGCTAAGTGTCCTGGGATACACTTGCAATGGCCAAGATGAAGGACTAGCATTTTCAGTAGACCATGGACTAACACCCAAATGATGAAGCAAAGTATTTTGAAGCGTTTCGCTTAAAGTATTTCTTGCTAGTAAATTGTGTGTATATCTACTTAAAGCTTGTGAGAATTCAGAATACATGGCACCCAATGTGGCACCATAAAAAACTGAAATAGTGCCTGTGAAAATTGTTAATATATATTATAAAAATTGAATAAAAATTATTTTATATCTTCCATACCTGTCTCTGTTCGAGCTGCTTCATGATCCAAATCTCTTATTATTGCCGCTAATATTACCATTTGTTGTTCAACTAAACCATTTACAACATACTCTCGTACATAAGCACTTCTGCTTCCAATTAAATGTTGATTCATAAATTGAAATATTTGTGTTGCTAATGAAATATACTATTAAAAAGGAAAAATAAAATAAACTATGATAAACAATAATGCAAAAAAATAATTTCAAACATAAATGAAAAACAGACATACTCCATTAGGTTCTCGATTATCAGGAACAACTGTTGCATTACGTTCTGTATTAGTTTCTTCATTTGTTTCTTTTGCTGTACTAGCTGGTGGACCATCAGAAGAATCTAAAGTTTCTTCAAACCAAAGTCCCAAAATAGGTTCACTATCCTCTTCTATACATAAAAAATTCATTATTCAATACATAAAAATTTATTTATATGTAAAATTAAATATTGAAATAAATTTCCTTTAGAAAAGTATTAATTTTTTTAATTACCTTGATCAGTAGAACTTTCTGAACAACTATACAGATCTTCATAATAAGTTGCAGAATCAGATTGACTTAAAGTATCACCTTCAAGTGGATGTTTTTGAACTCGTTTAAGTGTACAGGCCTAAAATATTTAATTTTTTAATTTATTATTTAAATTTAAGAAAATATAACAGCCGTTATAAAACTATAATGGTAATGTTACTTTTCGATAGCTTATAGTGGCCAAATAAAATAATAAATGGTTTAAAGGTGCAGCTTGAAAGAATGTGGCTACTCTTTCTAAAGCTGTGGCAGTAGCTAAAATATCTAAAGGAGCTGGTTCCGGCGGTGATACTTGTTCTATACCAGCTTCAACAGAGACATCTTCTAAAAGAGCACCCATCAAAGTAAGTGCATGTGATGCTAAGGCGACAGACAATACACCAAAACCTTGTTGTCTATAATAAAAAAATAAAAAAAATAAAAAAATTTGTTAATATTTTAAAACAGCTTTAAAATATTCAAATCTTTATAATTTGACTTTGATTTTTTTATACAAGTTTAGTATGAAAACATTTGTATTGTATTATTAAACATGTATATTGTCAATATTTAATTTTAATTAGGCACCTTGCTTTAAATAAATTTCACAGTTAGTTATTAGAAATAAAATTATACTTACAATTTTACATAATTATGACAAAAATAATTTCTTACACTTTCATTAAATTTATTCGTCCAGTGCCATCGCGTGCTTTACTAGGCGATTTTCCTTTTTCTTCCTTTCCTTTATCAGTCACACTAAAACTGCTAACAGATAATTGAGCTTGTAAGCCAGCTACTAACAGCCATACTCCAATCAATAAATGATTTTGTAAAATCTGAAATAATTTAGAAATTTGTGATTAAAACAAATAAATTAGTTTTAAAATTAAAATATTTTTAAAAAATATTCAAATTAGTACATGTCCGCCAGCTCTCGTGCTGTGTTTAATTATATTTGATACTAGAGTGAAAATTTCCAAACTTCTTTCTACAACAGTAATCGCCAGTGTATCATACTCTTCTTCTGTACTTTTAGTACTTTGGCTACTTTGTGGATTTACACTTGCATTTGAACTGCATTTTGGTGAAATTGCATTAGTAATTCCAACAATACTTGATGCAGTAGCATTTGCAATTGAGCAATACAGACAAGACATAGTTAATAAGGATAATTTTTCTAATTTTGCAGGTGTCAATGGTTCAAGGATTGGTAATGAAACAACACTATGTACAATATTGATGTCATTGACAACCGAATGAAGACTGTGACGAATAGTGTGAGCTTCTGATTGATTTCCTGGTAAACAAAAGCTTTTTCTATTTAAATATGCTTGATATTTTCTTGCATAACGTGATAAATGTGGTAAATTAGAACACATATTAAGTAACATATCTCCTGCTCCCATACTCTGAAGAGTATTAATATTGTTTGCAATAAACATTATCTAAAAATGAATAAACAAATTTTAATAATTTTTAATCATAAAAATATTTTAAATTAAAGCAAAAAATATAATGAAAATATTAAATTTTTATTTTTATATTTAGTAAGAACATAAATCAATTTAACCTTTGTGTCCATTCCTTGTTCAACATTTGGAGTTTCTGAGCTAGTTTTATTTGTAGTTTCTAGAGCAATCTCAGTAGTAATAGTAAAATCTTGTAGCGGCATAGTTAATTGTTCTAAAATACTTGTCGATAAATCACTACGAGCTCTTTTTGTTTCTTTTATTGGTTGTGGTGCGCTTTCTTTTTCTCCTACTAATGAACCTTTTATACTTTGAGGAAGTTTTGCATTTTTCATAATAGCTATTAATGCAATTTCTTCTGATTTTGCAAGTAACGACTGACCAACACATAAAGCTCGGATTGGTAATAGCAACTGTCTTGTAGTTAATATTGTTGGACCATTGCTTTCTCCTGGTTGTGAAGTTTGTTGCGGCAATTTGCCAACTAAATATGTTAGTAATATTCGGCATGCTTGCCAAATAATAGGTATTTGATTTTTAGAAACTGAAAAAAATATTCTTAAAATTATATTTATAACGCTAATATTATAATTTTATAAAATACTTACAAGTATTTGCACAGGAACCAATGTAATCAGCTGCTAATGCAGCAAATGATGTATAAAAAGATTC
Source organism: Chalcis sispes (assembly GCA_949987625.1). Classification (NCBI taxonomy): domain Eukaryota; kingdom Metazoa; phylum Arthropoda; class Insecta; order Hymenoptera; family Chalcididae; genus Chalcis; species Chalcis sispes. The sequence continues at coordinate 71,937,444 of OX465095.1, read as the reverse complement.
ATATTCTTCATCATGTTGTACTAATTCTGATTCACTGGGCAATTAAATTTATTACTTAATAAAAATATAAAATACAATTTTTTGTACTAAATAAATACATAAAAGAAAATTATAATTGCCTAAATACAAGCAAAAGAAATATAATATTTAAAAAAAGAGGTTAGCTTTATGTTAATATTATTTTTGTTCTAATTTAATAAAATGTTTAACATTATGATGAAAAATGTTTAAGCTCAATGAGTACATTACTAATAAAGTATAATAACAATAGATTTCCTTATTTATTTATAGTTTATCTGATTACACAAGAAAATTTAAAGTTACAGTTACAGCTTAAACTTAATAAAAATTTTCAATAATAAAAATTTAAAGTAATTAGATAAATAATTGAATATACAAATACCATTCACTTTAATATATGGATATAATAAATATTGTGCTTTAACAATTAAACAAAAAAAGGTTTAACGAGTTTATAAAACGTTTATAAAACTTTTTTTAGAAAAAATACATATCCATTTTAAAAAAAAATAGCACAAATAAAGTATTTGAAAAAAATATTTCCAACACGATAAATAGAATTCTATTACTTTATTTAATAATTTGAATTGATAAAATGTTCTAGATAAGGCAACGAATTTCTACGTCTCAGACTTCCATTTCTGTACCGTCACCTTGAAGCGTCACATTGAATCACAATTTTCTCATTGAATATTTAATGTTTTAATATGAAATTTTTTCCTACCTTTGAACGACAGCTTTAACAAGCTCGATAACATCAGCTTTATTAAAAGATCCATAAAATGCACTTAAAATTGGTTTTATAACAGAACTCCAATCGACGACACCACCACTCTTTGCCGCCATCTTGAAGTATATTCTGATCACTGATGAGATATGAGAAGTTTGCAAAAATTTTGGATCGTGGAAGCGCGATGCTTCAAAATTTAAATCGTCTAGTCGATCTCTCGAAGAACAAAATCACATAAAAATAAAATTATAAAATCTGCGCATGCTAGAAAGAGTAATTGGTAATAATTTATAGATTCCAATATAATTTGATAAAATATAACCAAAGTAGAGAGATAAAAAATTAAAAAAAATGAATATCTCAGATATTTAAAATGTATTAAAAATAAACTACTACCATTTTCTTACTACGCAGTGAAAGCTTTATACACTTGAAAATTTCAATTCTTTCTATAAGTTATATAAATTTGAATTAATATTAATTCACATAAAATATGATATTTATACTGAAAAATTTCTAAATATTTTTATTTACAATTGTTGATTTTTTTCTTATAATTTTATTTTTATACTTTTATATTATTCATTAAATTTTTTAAATGTTGCATTTGTATATGCACTTATTGCAATAAAATATTTTTCCTTGAAATATAAATGTCATCTGCATGCAGATTTTTTTAGTTTTAAGTATCATTTTTGATTATAAAATATTCAAATTGAGTAATATTATATAAATCCTATAGTTTTACTTATATAATTTTTTTATTAATTCACTTAATTGTATAAAAAAGTATACAAAATCTAAAATATAAAAAAATTTATGAAATCATAAAAGTGACAGCTTTTTATAAATGCATGCAGGGATACACATTCATTTAAAATTTCTTAAATTTACTTACATTCACATTTAACAAAATTTTTTTAATATTTAATATACCAGGCTGTTCAATAAGTTTTGCGGTTTAATAAGAGAGGGTGTTGCTACTAGCCTAAATTTTTTTTGTTATGTTGATATACTCTTCATATGAACGTATGTGAAATTTAATTTCAATCTGTCAATTCATTCTTTGTTTACAAGCCATTTAGTATCGACGTGTCATAGTATTTTTTTACAATGGAAAAAATCAAGTATCGTGCAGTGATTGAATTTTTATTTTTGGAAGCTTTAAAAGCAAAGGAAATTTATGAACAAATGTTGAAAGTGTATAAGGACTCTTCGTCTTCAATTAGTACAGTAGAAAGATGGGTTGCTGAATTTAAACGTGGTCGCCTTGAAGACGATCCACGTCAATCCACAACAAGCCTTGAAGACGATCCACGTCAAGGACATCCAAAAACAGCAACACCAGAAATCGTAGAAAGAATACAGGATATCATATTGGAAAATCGTCGAGTGACTGAAAGAGATTTAGTAGAAGCCCTAGGCATCTCATTGGGCAGTGTAAGCAATATTTTGATTGAAGCATTGGGTTTCAGAAAGCTGTGCACAATGGGTGTCGTATTCGCTAACAATGGAACAAAAACACATTCGAATGCGACTTTCTCAGCAACATTTAGAGCGTTTTCGAAAGGATAAAGTGGATTTTGTGCGTCGATTCATCACTATGGATGAGACTTGGATCTATCACCATGATCCTGAATCAAAACAAGAGGCTAAAGAGTGGTGTGAACCTGGTTCTTCGGCTCCGGAACGAGTTCATGTCCAGAAATCGGCCAAGAAGGTGTTAGCATCAGTTTTTTGGGATGCGAAAGGAATTTTGTTTGTGGATTACTTGCAAACTGGTAAAACAATAAATTCTGAATATTATTGTAACCTTTTAGACCAGCTGAAGGAAAAAATTCGTGAAAAAAGACCCGGTTTGCAGAAGAAAAAAATCCTTTTTCATCAGGACAATGCACCGTGTCACAAGAGCATTTTGACAATAGCTAAAATCTATGAATTAAAGTTCGAATTGTTGGAGCATCCACCGTATTCACCAGATTTGGCCCCTAGCGACTTCCATCTGTTTCCAGACCTAAAAAAATTCATGCGTGAAAAGCGTTTTTCATCAAATGATGAGGTCATAACAGATGTGGAAACGTATTTTGCAGCCCTTCCAGATTCTCACTTCAAGGATGGAATTCATAAATTGGAATCTCGTTTGAACAAGTGTATTGATGTTCAGGGAGACTATACTGAATAATAAAGTGTATTTCAAACCATAAAATTGTGTTTTTCTTATCGAACCGCAAAACTTACTGAACAGCCTGGTATATAACATGCAATAAACTTTTAAAATGTATTAAAATATGCAGAAATGTAAAAAAATAAAAAACAACTTAAAAAAAATGGAATGAATGTGTTAATTCCAACATAAGCCTACTCTTTTCTATACTTTCTAATAACTTAAGTTTTGCTATATTTTTATAAATTATAAATTTTCAGGGAATTTTTGTTAAAAAATCATAAAAGTTTCTTAATAATAATTTTATTTACAAGATTTCATATAAAATTTATAAGATAACTTATGCATTATTTTTTATAACATTATAAACTTCAAGTCTTTGTATTTCTAAAAGCAACATAGCAACTGCGTGTCTCATTTGATGAAACCGTGATAATGATAATTCAAAGGTATAACTTTTTCCATCACTTAAAATCCATTCCATTAATACATGAGGCTCCAAAACTTTAGACATCAAACTAAAGCAAATATATTTATAAATTACCTACCTAAAAATATAATAATAAATATTAAAATACAATAAGTGTTTACTTGCAAGAAATTATAATATCCACTCTCCATTTACAACTAACTAAGTAAGAAAAAAATTGGACCCGATTAGAAAAGTTACGTATAAGATCTGGTCGTTTTGAACCTGTAAGAACTGAAAATATGTCTTGTATACATTCAGGTGAAAATCTGTAAATTAAAGAAACAATAATATATATATTTGCTATAGATGTTGTTAAAAAAAAAAGATAAAAATTATTACTTTAATTCCTGTAAACACTGTTTGAATTCAATAGGTTTAATAGCTAGGGTTGGAGTTCTCAAATGTAATTTTAATATTATAAATATAGCAGCATACCATTCATCAATTAGTTCTTGTGATATATTAAAATTTTTACTAATAATTTCTAATGCACCTTCTTCAATATATTCTTGCTCAATAGCTTTAACTACAACTATAATTATATACTAATATAGTGAAAAAAATTTAATTTTTAAAAAAATAACTTTAAATGCATAAATTTTATAATAATTGCATAATTTTTTTGTTAAATAAAACTATAAAAAAAATATTACTTTTATATACATATTTATATAAACTATTACAAATAGAAAAAATTATTAATGGTGACAAGATAAATAAAATTAAATAGACAAATAAAGTATTACAAATAAAAATATTTCTTTATTAAAAATAAAAACAATGGATATGACACAATTTATACTTACGTTGCAGTAAAGGCCTAATAATAATCTGTTTTAATTCTGATAAATGCTTAACATGATTACCCAATAAAGATATTAATTGCATTTGAAAACTCATGTTAACTAATTTTACTATTAAATATCATATAAATAAAGACAAATTAATCAATTTTTTATAGAATTTGTCCTTATTCTCATTATACAAAATCAAAACAATGTTCATTTATTCAAGTTTATATTTTGATTTCTAGTAAAGGTTAGAAAATTATGCGCATGCTATCCGCGCCGGAAAAAACAATTGCAGGAAGCAGTGTCAAAACAAAGTTTATTCCGTTACTCGTCGTTTTGCTTCTGCTGAAGAGACTGTTAAAATCTAAATTTTTGAATTTTGATTAATAATAAAATTTGAAGTATCTGTTCATAATGTCTTTGTGGAGAGTTTTACCACCGAAACTCGCAGAAACATCAAAAAGTGTTTTCTCAAGCACTCCATGTCTTCATTATCATCCAAAAGTATGTTTAATAAATTATGCTCATAACCTTCAAATTTTCGTCAAAATAAAAACGTAAATCCAATATTTATAGAGTTAAAATTAAATAAAAATTTAACATGCATTTTATAATGTAATATATTTCCATAATACAAGATTTAATTTTTATTAACATTTATATTTCCTTTGTAATCTTTTACTTATTCAAAAAGCATTGCAATGAATTGTGCAACCTTTTTTTTACTTATATATAAGTATTCTTTAAAATAAATCTAATGCATTATATATATATATATATATAATTTTTACTATAAATACTTTATCATATTAAAATTTTCTTAGAAAAACATTTTTTATTATTTTTTAAAATAACGTTATAGCTATATCTATGTAAAATATTAATTTCTTAAGAATATAATCTGTAAATAAACAAAATAAATAGTATATGGTCTAACTTTAAAAAAAGTTAAATATATGTAATATATTTTAGTATGTAATTTAAAGTTTATTTTCTTCTCTTCAAGTGATTAAACAAATAAGTTTTTAAAATTGTATTTATAGAAATAAAATAATATATCAATATAGATATAATAATAAAAATTGTTTGTATTAAAATATATATTAAATACAAATGAAAAAAAATTTTTTTTTCAAAATTTCTTTATAAAATTGTATTTTAGGTTTTGGATCACTATGATCATCCAAGAAACGTAGGAAGTCTTGACAAAAATGATAAAAATGTAGGAACAGGTTTAGTTGGAGCACCTGCATGTGGTGATGTTATGAAACTTCAAATTCAGGTTGATGAAAATGGTAAAATTGTAGATGCCAAATTTAAAACTTTTGGATGTGGTTCAGCTATTGCTTCTAGTTCACTTGCAACTGAGTGGGTCAAAGGAAAAACGGTAATTTTAATCTATATTAAATATTTCAATAATATTAAATTTTAAAAATCTATGAAAGATGAAAAGCCTGAAAAGTATTATCAATTTTTTCTAATTACATTCAAGAATTGTTAAGATTAATAAATTTATACAAAAAATAACTAACAAGATTTTTTTATTTTATCTTTATACAAGTTTTTTAATATATATTCATTTTAAGAATTTGTTTTGTACAAATCGGTTAATTAATAAATTTCTAACAAAATACACTTTACATGTATTTAATTTTAATTATATTTTTTTTTGACTGATTATTGTTTTATTATATAGATTGACCAAGCTTTAAAATTGAAAAATACTGATATTGCTAAAGAATTGAGCCTTCCACCTGTCAAGCTACACTGTTCAAGTAAAGTATTATTGCAATGTATTTCATTGTTAATAAATTAATAAAAAAAAGAATTTTTGTTTTTTTCTTTTCAGTGCTTGCAGAAGATGCAATCAAAGCTGCTTTATCAGACTATAAAATTAAACAACAATCTAAGAATAATGATGATAAGTCAGAAGCACAAGGATGAATTAAATACTAAATACATTCACTAAAACTAGCTGAAGAATGTACATTATTTATTATTTTACGAAAATTGTGATTTTCCATGTATACTTTACTGTTCGTTGAAATATAAAATACATTATTATTGAATATATATTTAAATTTAATAAAATGTAATAATTTATTTGTATATTTTCAATTATTATAAACTATGTAGTACTCTGGTATACTAACATATAAATATAATGGTCTTTACTATTTAATACTTGAGATACTGTAGGTATGCTTTAGTAATTTCACGAAATTTATATGAAAATTGACAATGCGTTATTTTTGTAAAGTTTATTTATCATAAAGCGTTTTTATTTATGTATCATAATGCATGATCTTAATTATTAATATGTTTAAAATCATATTTTATATTTTTTATAAATATTAAAATAATTAAATTTTTAGATGTTACATATTAAATACATCTTATGTTATAAAATTAAACTATCATGAAAAAAGGTATACACATTAAATAAAAATATTGCAAAGGTGTAGAAATTTATTTAAAGGAACAGGTGTTTTTATCATTAACATTGATTACCACACAACTTACAAAATATAATCATTGACTCAATCACTAAATTAACTATCAAACATTCGTTTAAATATGACTTGTAAGGGCATGAAAAAAGCTATATATGTGTTTGTAAACAATTAACAGTGACAAAGAATTAACATTTTTCGCTCACAATTTATTGTACCTTTGGAGTATAACTGCTTGATATTCTTTGTTTTTCAAGCAAACGTGGAAAAAAATCTTTATATTTCGTTACAAGCACTTTATTTATGATTGTGGAATGTAATCAACTAATTCACGCGCAATACGTCGTATTACCAGAAAAAATCGTACTATCGAGTTTTTATATGAATAAAATATGTGCGAACGATTCTGATCCGTGTTGAGTGCGCGAAAATGACATTTACATTTAAAATAGTTTAAAGGTAAAGAAACGTTCGCTTAATTCACATAATTTGCATCTCTGATATTATACAATATAATTAAAAACTTATGGTCCAACGACATAAACGTAGCATTTGACCTTAAACCTCGTTATAACAAATAGTTTAGTAAAATCGAATAATATTCTTTAATCACAAGAAGCACTTACACAAGTACAAAGATTTACAAAGACCCATATTTATAAAAAAATATTGGATCAAAAACGGTACATCAATTGGAGTATTCAATATTTAACAGATGCTTCTGTGACGCACCAACTTGTTTGGAGGACTTGATTATAATTATTTTTTACATCGAGGCAAGATCGGAGCGGATATTTAATTACTTTTAACCCGCGATTGCATGGTATTTTTTATAGTGCATGGTGGATCATGCCCTGTTGGATTTTTTTCAGTGAATGATGAATTTAATCTATTTTGGACGTTGATCAATCAGCGGATGATTTTGTACGTCTTCGATAATGATTGCGCGCAAGTGCGTGAATAATTGTTACTAAGAAATAACACACCATAAATATAATAAATTTATCAAATAACCATGAGATCGTTGTTGCACTCTCCTACAAACACAAATTTTTTTATAAAATCCAAAATATATTTATTTTGCATAAAATTAAAAAAAAATTTTTTTGATTAATTTACTTACAGCTAATGACTTATCATGCAGTTTTCGTTTTTGTTCAACTAAATATTTTTTTAATGGTGCTTGAAATTTTGTGCCAACTACGGGCACATATGCCAAAAAACTTATTGCTTTATCTAATAATTCTTCATTGAATGCTACTATCACAACTAATTGCTGTATATGCATCTTAACTATAGCCTTACCAATAAGTGTGGCACCAAAAAACTTCCAAAATGGAACCAGGTAATGACCACATGTTATGCCAGCAAAATCAAATAAAGGATTAGGAATCTAAATACATATTAAATTTGTAAAGAATACTTTCAAAAATATGCATATATTTTTAAATTAAATAAATATTTCATTATTTAGAAAATAATTGATTATTTAAGTACTTACTGATGCACATGCTAGAATACCAAGAAATCCAGCATTTTCTACAAAGTATTTCATATATAATTTAAGTTGCATCATAAGTGGAATATCTTGTCCACTCTCAAGTGCTTCAAGAGCTTCTAATTCTTTGAGTTCTTCTTCTTCTTGATTAAATTCTTGATCCTTGCAACTTGTACGTGCAGCTCTAGCCATAAAATAAGGTGGCAGTTCTCCAAGTGCAGTACCAGCTCCCCACATCATAGCTTCAACTCGCACTTTTCTCATTATATTTAATATACCTACTGTCCATGTTGTATCTATAGTTGTTGGACATATTATTTGATCAGGATATGGCGGTTCTGGAAAATTTAATGCTCCACATTCATAGGCTGCCATCGTTACTGCTGCAATATGAGGACCCAAATACAGTACAAATGTATGCAGTCCAGTTCCAAGACCAACACTTGACAGTACTCCTAAGCCCATCCAGTATAGCCACCATCTAACTTGAACTTCCCAAGACATAAATATCTAAACCAAATTATTTTTATTTTATAATTGTTATTTTGATTCATTTTGAATTTTTAAACTAAGTATCATTATATTAAAGAGAATTAATTTTAATGACATTATATATTGTTATATTTACCTCTTGCTGTGGTCCAGAAAGTCTACCCAACACAAAAAATAAAGTGGTTAAAGATACTAGACAAAATACGCTTTTTTTATATCGAAGAGTTTTTTTTGCAAAACTAAGGCAGTCAATGAACAATTCCCGTATAAAATAATCTAAAGTTGTCATAGGATATTGCCATAATGTTAAATAATCAATATCATCAATTGTTGATTTTGTTTGATCATTCTGATCATGAAGTGATTTTGGTCTAGCACCATTTGTTGATGTTGATGATACGTCTTTTGTTCTGCGTGTAGCATTTGTACTTCCCAACATTGTGATTCCTGATTTCTTAGTCTAAAATGATAAAAATAATAATTTTGTTAAATTACATACACAAAATATCTATTGTTATATAAGTAATCTTGCAACAAAATAATAATTTGCAACATAAATAATTTTAGTGACATGAAAATAATCAAATTATAATAATGAATTATATAAAAGTATTTATAACTTGTTTTCATTGATACTTTATAAAGGCTAAAGTAAAAAATCCTAAAAAATTTACTTCAGCCTCAAGAAAATTCATGTCAATAGTAATGTAATTTCTTTTTTTTTCAGAAAATTCACTTGCATCCACCATTTTTCTTTTTCTAGAATATGTATTTTACATCGATAAGTAAAATTATCATTTGTGCTACAAATGTATTAAAACTTCTTTCAAATACATGTTTAAAGTCTTTACAAAGCTGGCTGATATAGACTCAATTAAGTTATCAGTGATGAGAAACAACATAAATACTTGGGTCACTTGGGATCAAGAGTTTCTCCTCATTGTAATTCATTATCATATTATGTGTCTATGTTTCATATTCTAATACCAATAAGTGACTAGCGTGTATCTGTATGTAAAGTATATGCAAATAATCTTTGAAATTCTTTTTACAACAAAATTCTATAATCTTAAAAAAAATGTTTTATGAATTTATTAAAATGATTTTAATAATAACGGTAATAATTTATAAATAAACTTCAATTATGTGTTAATTTTGTTGAATATTTTTTAAATGAAAATATATAAATTTTTTTTATATTAAATATTAAAAATTCTGCAATTAATATTATTAAAAAATGCTTTGAAATTTTTTATTAGAAAAATATTAATAGTTAAAAATATGTATATATATATTTTTATTTTACTTTATAAAAAAAATATATACATTTTTTAACATAAGATAATATAAAATAAAATATTTTTAAAGTGTTGTAGAATTGTGTAATTAAATAATTCTTCAAATAATAATATTTTAAAATATTGTACCTTCTATTTATATACTTTTTTTATTAGTAAAACTTCAATACTCAAAAGTAAGTTTTTTATCTTTCAGAAAAAAATAAAAGTTTTCAAATGTCTTTATCTATGCATGCATTCTTAAACAATAATTTTAAAAACTAATTTGTAAGCTAAAGGTTTATAAAGCTGTTGTATATAAATGCAATTACTTGTCTAAGTTTTAAAAGAAAATTCATTTCAAATTATTATTTTAAAAAATTATAATTTTTAAAAAATGAAATTAAAATTCTATAATTTTCTAAAAATAAAAATGTAAAATCTCTATAACTATTAGTGTTACTAAATCATTTAAGTAAGAAAAATAAACTAGCTTTAACGTTTGAAATTAATCAAAATTCAACAAAACAATAAAACAATTAAAAGAAGCTGTAAAATAAAATATAATCAGACAAACTAATTTGAATGTACTACATATACCATAGTGACTTTTTCATTTGCAGAATTATCTGTATGAATAGGATGGACATTTAAAAATTTATTAAGATCATTATGAGACATTCCTTGATCAGGTGTCATAGGTGTGACTACTTCTTCATTATACACCTGAGAATAATTTTTCTCTATACTATCCCCAAATCCAGTAGCATTTGAGCTACTTGTAGCAGCAGCCTTTCGTTTTACACGTTTCTTCACCATTGTTTTGATAAAATAAACTACAATAAAGTTTATTTTATTTTTTAAAATATTATTACATTACAAAATCTAACAATTTTGTAAAATTACTATTAAATGAAATTATAGTAATAATAAACTAATTTTATTTATAGATCTTACTGTCACGATTTGTAGAAACTAAATTAAAAGCTGACAGAAATTTGAAATGAATCACACCTGCTGAATTACAGCTTGGCACACATATTTCCATCTAACAAAAGAGACATATTTAGTACATACAAAGGCCTAAATATTAATATAAGCCAAAAGTTAAATTCTACTGCCAAAATTTTAAAGTATGCTGCATAAATTAATGATGTACAAAAATTAAAGCACATATATTGCTTTACATACATGTGGTGTCATTGAAAAAATTTGAAGTTTATACAAGTATACATTAAATTACAGTCAAAATAATTGTAAATATAAAAATATTTTATTTATAATGTATTGAACATTACTTATTTCATACAGTAACTTTAAAATTTTACTTATTTTAAAATAATAAAGAAAAACCAATAACTAACTGCATATTTAAATACTATTTTTAATACTTAAAACAAAGTAAAAAAATCAATATATTGTATCTAAAGGTTATATTTAAAAATAATTTTTAAAAGGGGGGATATTGCTAAGAGAAAGATTTAATCATTTCAAAGTCATTTTTAAATAAAAGAATTAATATTTATTAAATAATTTAATTTACTGACATATGTTTGTAATAGATCATTAAAAGAAAGGGAAATAAAACCATTGTCTTATCACGAGACAATAGAAAGTTGCTATAAATGATTCAGAACTAAATTTAACATTTTTAGTTGCCATCAAATAAATTTTAATAAAAAAAATGAATAATAATTTTATGTTAATTAAATTTTTATGATAATCTGTAATTAAGGTTTTAGGTTACGTAAATGTCATAAAAAAAAAAAGAAATTGAATAATAATCACGTGAATGCCGAGTAATAAAGTTAACAGTTTATCTAAGTTGGCTACTCTACAGCCTTGGAAACCGTACAAAGCATACCGACTTTCCAGAATTATATTGATAGATTACGAGCCACGTAAGGCTAATAAAAATCTTAGTTTCTCCTTCCTTTTTTCATTACACAGCAATATGTTCAATTAAAAGATACCTAAACTTTCACCGATTTACAATAACTTTCACTAGTGATATCTTACATGTTTTCACTTGATGACCCGCCTCCACATGGTATGCACTATAATTAATTAAATATCGAACTGTCAACTCCGTACAAGACATATGCAAGGTGTCCAGGCGCCAAAAAGGAGATCACACCATCAATATACGACTCTTGCACGCGACGTTCAACGACTGTATATCACTGAGCACAACGTAAACCTAAGAACCAACCCGACTTGTCTCGAGTAGATTTTTAGTCAGCTGATTTTATCAACATTACCAACATTCATAAATTAAATATTCGCTGAAATTTATATTTTTTTCTAGTTATTTTAGAAACATTTTTAATCTAAATTTATTGAATTATCGATTTACTAATATATTTATTTTAAACGATTAATAATTAATTGTTATTTAATAACTATAAATTTTATAAAAAATTATGAAAGAAAGGCTTTTTTAAAATCATCTAATTCATTAAAATATATGATTAATTAGGGTGTAATTTAAAAACTATTTGAGCTTATTTATTTAAAAAATTATGTTTATTTGATTTTTCAATTATTTAAAATAATTTATAAATCTATGTTGAAAATAAAATTGTAGTTTATAAAAGCAGATTTAAAATTAATAACTTTTTACTGCAACTTGTAAAACACATATCATTTTTAATAAAAAGAAAATTATGGTAAGTATTGGTTGTTTGAAAATATGTTTCTGTACTCTCACCTTCTATCAATGTTTCATTAATTTTTATTTTTATTTTAAAATACTTTAATTTTTATCGTATTAATAAAAAAAAAAAACTCATTATACAAATTTCTACACACATAAGTTGTGAAATCTAATAAATGTTGTTAAGTATTTCATTGTTTATGTCAAAGACATAAATTTTGTATTTTTAGTTAATATTAACAAATATAATTTTGTTATATTTTTTACAATTTTATTTAGAAATGTTACTTTGAATTTAAATATTTACACAAAAAATTTCAATCATGTAAGATGATTTTCTTTTTACACTTACATTTATTTAATTTTTATTTCTTTCATTTTTATTTTTATTCTTTTTAAAAATTTAAATATGATTTATTATTTTTGAACGATAGTAGGAAGTTGATTCGAATGAAATCACTGAAATTAAATAATTCTTTTAAGTATGTTTTTCTTTATCTTTTATTATTTTACAACTTATATATTTCGTACAAAGTTACTTGTGAGATGTAATTAACATTATGCTTGCCGGACACTTGTGAAGTGTAATGGTGGGAAATTATAAATTAATATTTAATTGAATACTTATATTCTTCTATTCCCATTTAAATTATGAAGTGTTTTATTTTTAAAATAAAAAATTTTTAAATGTTAAAAAATTTTAACTGACAAACTTTAATAATTTGTTATTATATATAAATATTTGAAATTATAGAAATATGTAACAAGATATGAATCCTGTTAATTTTTATTTTTTCTTTAATATTTGGTCAGGAAAAAATTAGCATATGCAATATCATTTTTGATAATAAATGTACTTATATACATAAAAAGTGTAGCTGAAAGTTTAGAAACTTATGGCCTTCTAACTAAAATAAAGCCTGTACTCTCAACTAATAACACTTTTTCCAATCTAGTTTGATCTACAGGATATAGAGGCCAATATCCAAAAACAACTATAAAATCAATTTCTATAATTTCTGTAATTTTGTATTATTTTCCAGCAAAATTTAAAGTAGGAAATAATCGACCAGTCTTTCTCAGCAATTGCTTTATTTATTCCTTTAGATACTTTAAAATTAAGAGAATAACACAAACAACAAAACTTTTTATATAAAATAAATATATTTACAATTTACATTATTTTATGTAAATTTAAAATCCAATATCAAGTTTTGTTTCTTTATATTTAAAACTGTATTAACGTTTTAACTATAAAACTTATACAAAATATCAATTATTTTTTTTTATATTTGAAATCATCATGCTCTTGATCTTTTTATTTTCCATTTAATTTCACAAAACAAACATAACCAAAGTCGGAAGTTTATTTTTTAATAGATAATTTTTAATTAATTTCTTTTTCTTATTATAGAAAACGTTTATCACCCTCGTAACGAATGCGCGAATATTAATGGTTTTTTTTTGTTCAAAAAAACGTAAAAAAAGAGTTACATGCTATTTTATATTTATTTAAATATTAAAATATATATTAAAAAAACTGTTTTAATTTTTTATTTATCAAATTTAACGTATAAATGAGTGCCCTAGCGCCCGTGGTTGGTACCAATACTTACCACGGAACGCTGGCGCGCCCCTTGATAGTGGATTATTGTTTTTTCCTTTTTAAAATTTTTCGTTCTTTTAAACTGAATGTTGCTTTACATTTGTAAATCTTTATTTAATTCTATTTAATTTTCTGATCAAAAAGTCTTTATTTGAATAAAAATCTTATTTTTATTCTTTTAATTTTATAGATTTTCGAAAGACAAAGATAATGAGTAACAAATATACTTTTTGAATTTCTCTAATTGTTTTTCAATATTACATTTTTAATATATTTTAATCTATATCTATTTGTTTAATTTGATTATATTAGGTTGGAAACTATGAAACGGGCGTTTTTTGTTTAGTCTGTGTTCAGCTGCACGCCCGTTTCATAGTTTTCAACCTAATATAAATTAAGTATAATCAGTGCTAATCTTTGGTACAAATAATTCGACAATCGATGCTTGCAGCGCCTCTATGCTCCTCACGTGTTATTGAATCAATGTCATGTATAAAACGTGTTTTCATCACATTTGAATAAATAATTTATTTTATGAGAAAATTTGTAAATAAAAGCAAATGCTTTCAATCAGACTAATTTGCATTGACAGCTATCAAGCTCCTCCTATTCCAGACATCGATCCAACTTTTTCACAATTTCGTGGAAATGATATCAAACAAGTTCCTATTTTACGAGTCTTTGGAACAACACTTGGCGGTAATTTAAATTTATTTTTTTCTTTATATTTATTTAAACAATATTAATTTTTAATAGTAATTATTATTTGTATTAAAAAAGTAGTAAATATTTTTTGTATTAAAGAAAATATTTTATCATTTATAAAAATCAAATAAATTGATTATTATAATTAAAAAAATGATTTATGATGATTTTATTAATATTTATAATTTTAGGCGAGAAAGTATGTTTACATATTCATGGAGTTTTTCCTTATATGTATGTGCCTTATTCTGGAAAAATTAAAGCAGATATTTTAACATACCGTCTTGCTGCAGCTTTAGATGCAGCTATTAATGTGTCTCTAGGATCAGCTAAAGCAAATACCCAACATGTTTATAAAATTCAACAAGTTTCTGGAAAGTATGTGAATTAGGTATATATTTTTTTATTAATTTCAATGTAAGTCAAAATTGTTATTGTTTCAGACCACTTTATGGATATCATAAAAAACGACATCACTTTTTTAAAATTTATTTTTATAATCCTGCATTGATGAAACGTGCTACAGATTTATTACAGGTATTTTATCATTTTTTTCAAATATATTTTGTAAATTTTAAATTTGTTTTATGATAATTAATTATTTCAGAGTGGCTGTATTTTAGATCAAAGATTTCAACCACATGAAGCTCATATCCCTTTTTCATTACAATTTATGATTGATTACAATATTTATGGCATGAGTATGATAAATTTAAAAAATGTAAAATATCGTCACCAAGTTGAATGTGTACAAAATGAAGACAATTTATCATACAATTCAGATGAAATGCTCAATTCTGATAAGGAAGAAAAAGAATATTTACCTTTCTTTATTACAAAACAAAGTATTTGTAAATTAGAAGTAGATGTTTTAGCTTCTGATATACTTAATCGAGATGTTATAGAAAAAGGAATTGATCTAAATCCAGGAATTGCTGCAATTTGGGAAGAAGAAAAAGCAAGAAGAGCTCAAGCTGGTTTAGGAGGAGATTCTCAGTTGACACCCTCAAAAAGTCCTGAAAGAACTCAAGCAGCAAATGTTATAACAGATAATGATATGTATCAACAAAAACGATTAGTTCAACGTTTATGTGTACTTGAATCACAGGTAAACGAATATCTATTTTATAAATATAAAAACTTTTAAATGAGATGAATTAAAATAAAAAGTTTAATATTTGCTGTATCAAGCTTTATAAAAGTTGTTTTTGTTTTTTTAGAATGATGACAGTTCTTCAACACCTAATTCTATGAATTTATCTTATCCAATTCCTGTACCAGATAATAGTAATCTATTGAATGCTTCACAATTGGAAATACATACAGATCTACATGATTCCAATTCTCATACAAAATTATTAAGTCAATTTTATCAAAATGCAGATAATGAATCAATGATACTCTCATTAGAATCTCAACCACCATTAACTGAGGTATCATTAAATAGTAGTGATTGTAAGTTTAAAAATGTTTTAATTGATTTTCTAACATTGAAATGTTAATTATTATTTCACAATTATAAAATTTTAATAATATTATAATTACATGTTTTAGATGATATTATAAACATATTAGATAATCTAGCTGATAAACAAGAAAATTCACAAAGTTCCATAGATTCTAATAGTATTCTTGGATCTCAAAAGTCACAACAAAACATTCAAGATTTTGTTACAGAACAAGAAGAAAATATTGATGAAGAAGAAAATGAAGAAATACCAGATTTAAATCTTACTAATTTACAGTTAGATTCTCTAAATTTTAGTTCATGGGAAAGTCATGAAAAATCTCAAATAAATGAAAATAGTGAATCTCAAATTGGTAACCAGAATTTTAAAATAATCAGAATAATTTTAAAATTAAATAATTAAATTTATATTATGTTTAAAATATTTATAAATTGATGAGGTAAGTATTAATTCTCATAAATTGGTTGCAGAACTTGTTTTAGAATCTTTAGACTATCCAGTAGTAACAAACTTATCTGATGATATTCCACAACTCGATGGTCCTAATGATGAAGAAAACACCGATTTAAGTGATATTAGTAAAAATGCGGATGTTACAATAAAAAGACAAGAATTTGTAATCTGTGAATATAAGTCAAGAGGAGGTCGAAGTCGTTCTGTTTCAATTACACCAAAGAAGAGAAAACGTAATTCAAGCAGTGACGATGAAGGTTCTTGTACAGATGAAAAAAAGAAAAAAATTGATCATTTATCGAAAACACCGCACAGATCTCCTTCTAAACGAAGTAGTAAATTAACTAGCCCCAGCTGTCCGTCCCGAACATATTCCCCATTGAGTGTGGAAATTACAAGTGCTCAGAAAACTCCGAAAAATTCACCTTGTACAACACCTTCTAAAAGTTCAACAGATAGAAAAAAAATAAGAGAAACATTTAAAAGAAAAAGAATATTTTCACCAGTAAAAGAATTAAACATTGGTAAGTGAAGAAAATAAATTTTTCTATAGATAGATAATTTTAATTACATCTATACTAGGTATTATTACAGTTAAACTTTATCTAATTTTTTATTCTTACATATAATAATTTTATTTGTAATATAGTATATACTTAGATTAACTAACATTCATTTTTATTAATTACTATGCCCTTACATACTTGAAATATTTAGAAAAAGAATGTACTTCAAATGATTCAGAGTCCAACAAAGCACTTTCAAAAGTATCAGAAGAACTATTTACTTCTGAAAAAGATACACCTGATAGTGACAACACTCTTGTTGAAGATTCAGATGAATCTCTTCAAACTGTTATTTCTTCGCCACCTATTAATCCCGTAATAATAAATGAGAGTGATTCTAACGACACAACGTATTCAAAAGAAAAACAAAGTAATATATCAAATTGCAATTTTCGTCACGAGTCTTTACCTACTCTTTTGGAAGAAGAGCATACAGAGGAGAATGAACTATCTTTCACTCAAATGATCGAACTGAGGCAAAAATCTTTAACAAATTTAAATTCTTCGTCATTAACGAAAGAAGATTCAAATGTTCTCGTAAGAATAAGACCAAAATTTGATCCTCCAAGTAGAGACCACATTATAGCTACATTAGAAAAGTATGGCATTCCTAAATGCGACAACGTAGAGCCATTTTTTAGCGAACAAGAAGATGCCGATGCTGTTCCACAGAACCAAGTAAACAATGCATTACGCAAAGTCCAAAGCAGGGGGGTGGATAGTTTACCACCATTTCGATCCCAACTCGAAGATGTTATAGGTCTTGAAGAATGGCGCAGAATGAAAGCTCGAGAATTTCATTTATCTGGTAATAGTCTTAGCTCAATAAACTTAAGGCGTGAACTTGCCAGTAAGGAGACTGTCACTATTCGGCCATTAAAACTACCACCGGATAGAGAAAGCATTGTTGCTTGGCTGAAAGAAAAAAAGAAGCTTGAAGAAAAAGAAAAGGAAAACGAAAATAAAAGAATTAGAGAAGAATCGCAAATTTTGGAGGGATCTGTTGATGATGCTACAATTTCAGATTCATCTTTTATCTTATCAAAAATTTTTAAAGACGTCCACAGCGAAAGCGACGCATCGAAACATCTTGGCGTTTCTTGTGGTCAAATTGAAAGTAATACACGCTCAACTATAGTAAATGTCAACGATGAAAATCTTGGAAATGCAAAAGCATTAACTACGGTAATTAAAATTTAATTTTTTTTAATATATTATTAAGTCGAATTATTTTGTATTAAAGTACAGTAAATGCACGACAAACATTTATATTATAAAATGTAGTTATAAATAAAATATTAAGAAATACATCTAAAATAAAAATATTAAAAAATATTTTATTAAAATGCAAAAATTTTATTACATTCTTATAATTTATGAATTTAATAAAAAAATTAAGAATATAAAAATACATAGAATACAAGAAGAACTTAAATAGTTATTTATAATTTTTAAAAGATAAGAAATCTAATTTAAATCAATTATTAGAAATTAAAACAAAATTATTATTTCATTTATTGC
Source organism: Chalcis sispes (assembly GCA_949987625.1). NCBI lineage: Eukaryota > Metazoa > Arthropoda > Insecta > Hymenoptera > Chalcididae > Chalcis > Chalcis sispes. The sequence goes on along the minus strand of OX465095.1, from coordinate 71,918,570 downwards.
AAATAATATCAATTTTCACAGAAATACGTTTCTACTTGTTTATGAAAAGATTAGATAAATAATTAAACAATATAAAAATTTACTTTGCACAGTACCAATTTTTGACGATATTTTGTTTGGAAGTACACGTTATTTCAAGGCCAAATCTGCTTCCCGATCCTCGTTACGATGCAATTGCTGCTGTTTTTTATGCTATTCACAACGACGTGCCACCCGATTGGAGCAAAGCGAAGCCACTAGAATGCGGTAGATCATAATTTTCTTCGCTATATGTTTCTTTATTCAAGCGTATTTATATCCAGACAGTTTCGTTTAAAACATAACGTACCCTTTTCAGGTGTAATTATTGTAGATTCATCTAAGTCTAATTCTGATTTTATAAATTCAAGTTACGGAGCTACGAAACAGCATACTTTAACTTATGTTGAAAATGAAATAGCTATATTTGAAAAATTGTTATCGATTATAAAACGCAATGATCCTGAAATTTTAATTGGTTGGGATCTCGAATTTTTGTCATGGGGTTATTTATTTCAAAGAGCCTCTTTATCTGGAAAAAATTTATATGGAAAAATTTCTCGTATTCCCAATGTTAAATGCAACTGGGAAACGGCGCGCGATCAATTAGCGACGGATTTAAATTTAGAAAATTTAGCAGAACTGAAATTACCCGGTCGTATTGTTTTAGATATATGGAGAATTATGAAACATGAAATGGGTGAGAATAATTTTTAATATTATAATGTAATTTTATATTATTAATAAAATAAAATATTTTAGAACACGTGTATTTATAGAATCTAGTACATTGTAAGATATGTAGTTTAAATATACAGCATGTCCCTTTAGACACTTAAAATATTGATAACGCCGGGTGCAGGGAGAAATTTAATAAATAAAAAACCTTGTTACGTTAAAATTGGTGAATTAGTTATTATTTAATTAACAATAAATTAACAGCCAATCAGATTTCTTCGCGATCGAGTAGACAAGCCTCAAGAAAAAAAAAAACAAAAATGGGTGGGGCTTACGATTTTCAAATATACATCGATATGCGGCTATGTGTGCGTGACACTGCTACGCTTGTGTTTCCCCACTCGCTGCGAATTTTAATTCTGCTCTTCTTATGTTCTCTCATTCGTAACATCTATGAATTTATTAAAACAATTTTTTATAATTCACTCAAAAAACACTTTTATCGAAGTTATTATTATTAGAAAAATTAAAATAATGGATTTTTTTATAAGCATTTTTTACGTAAATAATGATTTCCATTTTTTACGTCATAAGATGACATTTATATTTTAATTAATGCTTTTACAATAATACAAGCATTTATTGTTTTAATAAATTTGTAGATGTATACAAATGAGAGAATATAAGAGCAGAATTAAAATTCGCGACAAGTGGGGAGAAACAAGCGTAGCAGTGCGACGCGCACATCGCCGCATATCGATGTATATTTGAAAACCGTAAGCTCCGCCCATTTTTGTTTTTTTGTTTTTTTTTTTTTTTTCTTAAGGCTTGTCTACTCGATCGCGAAGAAATCTGATTGGCTGTTAATTTATTATTAATTAAATAATAATTAATTCTCCGATTCTAACGTAACAAGGTTTTTTATTTATTAAATTTCTCCTTGCACCCGGCGTTATGAATATTTCAAGTGTCTAAAGGGACACGCTGTATTTCTTGTTGATAAAAATAATTTTTTTTTTTTTTATTAATAGCTTTAACGAGTTACACATATGAAAATGTGATGTTTCATGTTTTAAATGAAAGGATTCCACATCATAGTTTTGATGTTTTAACAAAGTGGTGGAATTCGCCAGTATGTCAATGGAGAGTTATCGATCATTATGCCAACAAAGTTATAGGAATTCACAGAATGTTATATCATTTGGATATTATTAGTTAGTATTCTTTTAAACTTACATTTTTATTACGGTGAATAAATCTACCGTTCGTTCCACTACATGTTAAATAAAAAAATTTCAAGTAATTATTTATATTTGAGAAACGATTTTATAGCTAAATAAAAGTAGTTAAAATTTTATTTGACAATTTAAATAGTTAAAAATTAAAATATATATATATTTTTTTGAAGTATTCGATTATTTATTATGATTTGCGAAAATATGCATTTTCGTAAAAAATATTTCACAGAAAATTTTTAGAGTTACGATCAGAATATTCAGTGGTGAGCTAGAGTTTAATATTTGACCCATTTTTAGCATATCATTTCAACGTCAACTTTACATTTTTAAATAAAAATTCCTATTTTCGAAATCGGTGATCAAAAGAGCGGGAATTTTTAATGCATCTCAAAGTCGAGGGTCGAATTGACCTCAAGGGATTAAAAATAGATCAAAATAGTTTAAACGGTATTAAAGCGAATTATCACGAGGATTTGCACTGTCACGAAAGATATTTCTCAAGTCTTGATCAGGTTAAGCTGTCAATGCTATCTTAGTTTTTTTATTTTCACCTTCAGGCCATTTCAAAGTCAATTTTTTTCAAATGAAAATTTCTATGATTTTAATCCAGAATCCTTCTTTTGGCTTTATCCAGGAATAACGTCATAGAAGAATTAAAATAACATAAAGTTAATTGTGAAATCCAATTTAGAACGAAGTCCACATTGTTGTTACTGGGTAGCGCCAAAAGAAGGATTCTGGCTTAAAAAAGTAAAAATTTTCATTTTAAAATATTTATTTACAAATAGCGTTGAGGTGTTACCTGAAGGACAATATTAAAAAGTTTAGCGGATAGCTTTAATAGTTTAACCTGGTCAAGACCTGTAAAACATCTTTCGTGACAGTGCAGATCCTCATGATTACTGAATACTCCGATCGAAACCCCAAATCTTTTGTGTGAAACATTTTTCACTGTAACGTAAATTTTTGATAGATCCATAGTCGATTAATTAATTTATTTTTAAAAATTACTAACGTAATGTAATAATTAAATGAGTCTTTTATAACGTGTTGGAATTTTACAGATCGAACAAGCGAGCACGCGCGACTCTACGGCATCCAATTTTATGAAGTATTTTCGCGTGGCTCGCAGTTCCGCGTCGAATCGATGATGTTGCGATTGGCCAAACCTCTGAATTTCATACCCGTTTCGCCGTCCGCTCATCAACGCGGTTGTATGCGAGCACCGGAATCATTACCCCTCATTATGGAACCCGAATCGACAATGTACAGCGATCCGGTAGTCGTGCTCGATTTCCAGAGCCTCTACCCCAGTATCATCATTGCTTATAATTATTGTTTTTCTACCTGCTTGGGTCGCGTTGAACATATTGGCTCGTAAGTGATACAAAACTTTTTCATTACCTATTTTTTTCTACGTTTTAATTTTTTTAGTTGAAAAAAAAAAAAAACAGTTTTACAACGATGACAGTTTAAATTTTTATTTAAAATAAAAAAATTGTCTGTATTTTTGTTACAGTCCTCATCCTTTTGAATTCGGCTCCACGACTCTTAAAGTACCAAAAAATCTTGCGTTAAAATTAAAAAATAAATTGAATTTTGCTCCATGTGGTGTTGCGTTTGTTAAGCCAGAAGTTCGTAAAGGAATTTTACCTCGGATGCTCACTGAAATACTCGAAACCAGGCTTATGGTAAAAAAAGCGATAAAAGATCATTCGAAGGAAGATCGCGCTTTGCAAAGAGCGCTTCATTCAAGGCAGCTTGGACTCAAATTAATTGCCAATGTCACTTACGGATACACCGCAGCTAATTTCAGTGGAAGAATGCCTTGCATTGAAGTAAATTAACAAATTTTAAATACATTTATAATATTTAATAATTTATTTTTTTTTACTATCTGCATTTATTCGATAATGCGTATTCATGTTTTAATAAAATTATTTAGGTTGGTGACAGCGTAGTAAGCAAAGGAAAGGAAACATTAGAGCGAGCTATAAAAATCGTGGAATCAACGCTTAAGTGGAATGCGCGTGTCATTTACGGAGACACTGACTCTTTGTTTGTATTACTAAAAGGAAAATCTAGGGAAGAGGCTTTTGATATTGGGGCAGAAATAGCCGACGCCGTCACTGCGGTTAATCCAAAACCTGTTAAATTAAAGTTCGAAAAAGTTTTGCAACCTTGCATACTTCAGGTATATATTGAAATAAATGTTATTTTAAAATATTATTATTGCTTTTGCATTTTTTTTTTATCATTTGTTAATATTTAGACAAAAAAAAGATACTGCGGATATATGTATGAAAATTTAAACGATAAACCGGTTTATTTGGCTAAAGGCATCGAAACTGTTCGACGTGATGGGTGCCCAGCTGTTGCAAAGGTTGAAAAATTATTATAATAATAAATAATATTCTAAAATTATTATTAATTTTACATACTATTTATTGCAGATTCTTGAAAAATCTCTTAGAATACTTTTTGAAACGAAAGATCTATCATTAGTAAAACAATATGTTACAAGGCAGTTGGACAAAGTCTTTAGCGGAAGAGCATCAATACAAGATTTAACTTTTGCTAAAGAATTTCGTGGCATGAAAGGATACAAAGCTGCAGCTTGTGTGCCAGCTTTAGAGCTCACAAGAAGACTGATACAGAAAGATCCACGTGCTGTACCAAGAACAGGTGCTAGAGTTCCTTACATAATTGTGGCTGGAGGACCTAATGAACCTCTCATTAGGTGTGTTCGATCACCTATGGAATTAATTCAAGATCCAAATTTACGACCTAATGCTACTTATTATGTCACAAAAGTTATTATACCACCTTTAAATAGGTGTCTTAATTTAATTGGCGTTGATGCTTATGCATGGTAAATATTAAAAAAAATGTATTATATTTTTATACTAATAATTTGATGAAAATGCATTAAATTATTGATAAAATTTAATAAAATTAAGATTTTCATAAAATTAAAATTTACTTTGAATATAGGTTTATAGAAATGCCTCATCGTCAAGCTTTAAATAGAGTACATGGAGCTGTTTTTATAAACGGCAATCGTAAACATAAAACAACAATATCTCAATATTTATGCAATATAACTTGTCCATCATGTGGACAGTCATGTGATAAAGGTATTTGTTCAAAATGCATTGGAAATAAAACTCAAACGCTTATTACTCTTCATGAAAAATGTAGACAATATGAAAGAATTTATTCCAGTGTTAAAATGGTATGTATTAATACAAAATTGTACATAAAGTAGTTATCAAAACTTTATTTCATAGTTACAATTCATTTATATCACTTATTTTAGATTTGTGAATCTTGTATTGGGATAATGGATGCTGATAGTTGCTCTTCTCTCGATTGTCCAATATTTTATCGAAGAATTCAGGCACAAAGAGATAATGTACAAATTCCACATATTTATGATTTAATTGGATGCATGGAACATTTAACCTGATATATTTATTGATGAGTTAAAGAGTTTGCAGTATAAAATTATGATTATGCAACACAAAAAAGATGCAGCTAGTCTTTAAAATAATTTGTACAAATATATTACTGTAAATATTGTTATTTTATCAAAACATTTTTTATAGATCAAATATTTCATAAAAATCTATTAACTTTTTCAATGGATCATCAAAAATATATTTCGTTGTACAAGCAATTTAATAATTGTTATTAATTATATGAACTTCAATATTTATCAACATTCTGTTTAGTAACTTTGATTCTATTTGTGTACACACATGCCATATAAATATTTTAAAATTCAAATACGATGTAATATCATTTACCTAAAAAGTATAAAACCAGTGTGAGTAATAGAATTACTAAATGATGTAAAATTCCTATTGTTAAATATGAACTTAGTAACTATGAATGCAGTTCATTTATTTGAATTTAATTAAATTTTGATTTATTTGAAATTTTCTAAAATAAAAATAAAAGTAAAATTTGTCTTTTTCTTTCATTCTTAGATATTAAATATATAGTAATAAGTATTTTCTTGAAACATTGTTTTAGTATTTGAAGATAATGTATAATAATTTACAAAATAAAATTAACTCTTGTTTCAAATTTTTATAATCTATTAAATATTAAATTTTATTTATATTTTTATGATTATTCTAAAATTGATAATAATGAAAAATAAATTATGAACATAATATTTTTAGAATATTCTTATGTTAAGTGCAGCTACTTCTTCATGTCTTAATTAACTGAAAATTAACTGAAAATTATTTAAAATGTAAATAAAATTTTTAATATATATTCTTTTAATATAAACATTCTATATATAAATTGACCTTGAACTTTAATGAGTTTTATGTATTTTAATGAGACTATGTATTTTAAAGTATATTGAACTGCAAGCACATTTAACTAATTGTAAGTAAATGAGTTACTTACATGATGTTTAAGAAATTTGATTAATAAATAATGATGCGAAAATCCTAGAGAATAGAACAAGAGCTTTTTTCGCGAAAGGGATTAGATTTTTGTGAGGAGAAGCCGACAAGCAGGCAATCCTCCTGCTCATGTTCCATGATGTATTTCATGAGATCCTCTACAGCCTTGCTCACATTTACGCGTTTAATAGCAGCCTCCCGTCGAAGCTGTTCTGTTACTTGACGTTGTTGCTGCAAATTTGAGATCACCATGTCCATAACCAGTAAAATACCCGCTTGTTTCTGGGCGTGGTCCTGCACTCGTTGCACTAACGCGGCGGCTCTTTTGCGGTCTACGCACTGAACAACTTGCTACGTCACTCTCGCGTATTATTCTCTCAAGATCACGTTCTATTGCTTGATTTCGGTATGAGTTCCTGCTGTTATTTTTGTAACGCTTCTCTACCATAAAACTTTATAACCTCATTAAGCTACCAATCTCTAAGTCAATAATTAGTAACTCTGCACTGGATTGCTGGATGGCGCACAGTGTTTTGACTTTATCTGAGATTCTTATATTCTAAGTAGATACTTTATCATCTTATCTTTTTGTAAATTTATACACTGCTTTGGCCGCTAATTCTAAAATTTAGAAAAACTATATTGTAAAAAATTCATGTATGAAGATTCATTTTTATAATTTTTGAAATATTGCTCAAATTATAAGCAGTAAAAATTATATATATTGATAATGAAACCGTAGAACCGATAAAATAGGTCTCTTACTCGTAGTTTTCTAATATAGCAGATAATTTTATTGTTTGAAATGACAATACGAATGAAGTGTACAATATAGTTAGAACTGTAAATAAACAAAAAATGGATACTCAAACAACGAGCACCCGTAGAAAAATACTAAGTCATGCAATATGCAGTATTTTAACAGAATGTGGTTTTGAATCTTGTGAGAAAGGAGCTTTGGAAACTTTAACAGAAATGTTGCAATCAAGTAGGTTAATTTTCTAACCTTTAAATTCAAAATTTATTATATTGTACATGAATTTTTTTGTTTGTAATAATTTCAGTGCTTTATGAAATTGGTGAATCAGCTAGAAATTATTGTGAACTCTCAGGTAGAACGCAAATACTTACAGCAGATGTTCTGTTAGCTTTAATAAATGCTGGCATTAGAATAGATAATATTCATACTTATGGATTTCGATCCAACAGATCAGTATTACCCGCACTTCAGCAGCAGACACAGACAAAGCAATTAAATATTTTACAAGCCGGTATAAAAAAAGGTCATCCTCCTCATATACCTAGTCATTTACCACCATTACCAGACCCTCATGCTTATATCAGAACACCAGTAATTTTATTTTTATTAAATGTTTGAATTTAAATGTAAAAAAAATTTTTATTAACATTAGATTACTTTTTGTAGACGCACAAGCAACCTGTAACTGAATATGAAGCTATAAGAGAAAAAGCTGGTATACAGAAAAGAGATATTGAGAGAGCTTTAACTAGGTTTATAGCAAAAACTGGAAAAACACATAGTTTATTTCTTAAAGACGATAATAGCATGTTTCCTTGTAAGTAATTATTTGATTATAAAACATTGTTTTTAGATAAAGCTTATAATTTTTTAATTTATCTGTTTTACTTTATTGAAAAAATATTTTCAGTAATTGGATGTACTCCACAATTTCCTAGTTATTTATCTGCTCTTTTACCACAAGATCAAATATTCGACTCTGACAGTGATTTAGAAGCAAGTCCTGTTAAAAAGAAAAAAGACAAAGAAACTAATCCAAAAAATAAGGATGGAAATAAAGAAGGTAAAGTAACAATATTTTTACAATTCATTTATTTTACTAAAAGAGAATATTTTAGGTAATAATAATGAAAGCGATGATGAAGAGCAAAATGAGGAATCCAGTACACAAGCAGATGTGATAGATAATCCATATTTGAGGCCCGGCAAAATTCCGAAAAATATAATACCTCCCATAGCAAAATCTAATGAAACTGGAGTTATAAGTTTTTGAATCAATTAAATCAATAAGAGAAAATATTGTTAAATCAAGATAGAATAAACTTTATAATAGGATTGTAAAAATTTCAAGTAAAATATACAAAATCAATATTTTATTTAATAAAAATAAAAAAATGTAAAACATGAAATTATAGTATTGTTTTAAAATGTTGATATAATATAAATTATAATGTTTAAAGAAATATATTTCTCATATATAAATTATTTATTTAAAATACTTTTATTTAAATAATAAAATAGAAATAAAATATTTTAGTTGATAAAAAATAAAGCAAATAAAAAATAATTTTCGTTTATTTTACTTTTAACAACATTTTCTCTTTATCCAAATCTTTTAAGTTTATTAGAATTTTTAACGACATTAAATCTTGTAAGTACTGTACAGTTTTTTATAATTAAAAAAATGAAAAATACAAAAAAATATTAATGTTTAGTTTATTAAAACAATGTATTACATTACAAATTTCTATTAGGGGTTATATGTAATTTTTTTCATAAACAATAAATATAAAATCACGTTTTAAAAACATTCCAGTCCGATCTATAAAAGGACGGATACTCGATTGGTCGATATTATAAGTAGATGAAGGCTTATTTTGTCGGCAAGCTCGATATATCAAATACACGTCTCTGCGCTTATGCTTGTACGACCGATATCTACTATATCTTAGCACCATATTTTTCTCGGAAAAGTTTATGACAAAGAAGGGTGTTCGATCAACTTTCAATTATATTGCACATTTGTTGAGTTATAAAAATAAATAATTGATTGTATTGAGTTGTCATTCGCAAGTTTATAAAAAATAGCGGTCCTATAGGTATTTAAAGAAGAATTATATCTTCTCTTCGCACCTTATTGCTAAAATACACGCGTTTACTTTGACTCTACGCATGTATCAACATAAGCATCGCGTAGCTCGTGTATCTTTTTTCGCATTAGTACGTGTTCAATTAGTTGTATAAGAACTACAAAACGGAATTAGACTTTCTTATATTAAGTTTATAAAATACATGACAAAATCAGTTCAAATTTTGTTTGAATATTTATTGAGATTAAAAATATTCTTCATTTACTATAGGTATGTAAAAAAAAAAAAAAAAAAAAAAAAAAAAAAAAAAAAAAAAAAAAATACAATAATAATTTGCGTAAACGTACTACTTATTAATTTGCAGATTCAATAATTGAAATTATTTTTTGTATGGTTCTTATTATTTCAAACATTAGATGTGTAAATAAATATTTTACTGTATTACATTACCAAATTTTTTAAAATGCCTTATGAACAGCTTAAAAAGAATTGGAAATGAAGTTTGTAAAAAAAATGGCAAGTAAAAATGCAGAGGCAAGAATAATGGCAAAATAAAATAATAGTTAAATATAAATTGTAGTGCAAACAATTTTTCAAAAAGTGAATATATATTATAATTATAATATAATTCAATAAAGTTAAATCCTATTCCGTTTTGAAATAACAAAAATAATAGAGAGAAGGAAAAACTTATAGTTAACTATACGATTACTATTTAAAATATCGCTATCTTTAATATGGCATGAAAAGTTTCGGTGAGCGATAATATAATAAAGATAAGACGACGCGCGGAGATGATGATACGATAATAAGTCGCTTTAATACTGGTACCAGGGTTGCCGGCGAACCCAGCGTAGTTTCATGCCCGAGGCCGTTCGGATTTTGATACTCGCGCATTCGGCAGCTCGCACTGTTTCCTTCACGCTCTGCATAAGATTCTGGGCATTTCCCACCAACATATCCGTCGCCTCCTGGTCCTCTTCCGTACCTGTAGAGTTTAAAAAAAGCTCAATTTATGTCTCATTTTTCATGATACGTTTGACATGCGCTATTGAAAAAGTGTATTACTAAACTCTAAACAGAGTGATTTGTAAAGGGAAGGATTGATCATGCTTTTAATTCTTTACTTTAAATGAGACAATAAATTAAAAAAGACATATATAAAACTTATGGGCGACATAGAGATTAATTATTACTTTATTAGATTTTTATTTTTATGATATTGACAATGGTACCGTCACAAAACAAATGAAGATAATTCATGGTTTTGACTATATTCACACTATTTTGAGAGATTAAATTAAAGTTTTTAAAAGCGTATTATTTAAATATATCTTTTTTGTACAACTTTAAAAAAGATATATTTAAATACCGTATTTATAAATGATTTTTATTTCTAACTAGGTAATAATATGTGCTTTACAGCGCATGCAGTTACAAGCATTAATGATAAAATATAAAAAATTCAGCGATAAAAATGTTTTATACAATCAATAATGAAGGTGTATTATACAGCTGGCCTTTACCATAAAGCATCAGCTCTTCCCAGGTAGGGAGCGTTTCTAAGCACAAAGAAATCGGTTGATTTGTTAGTGAATTAGTTTTTATTATTAATTATGATGATGATGATTAATTTTAATGATTATTCGTTTAGCAAAAGCTTATTTTACGCTTTGATAAAGTTAAAATAATTATTTACGCACCTTGAGCTCCAAGCATCGTTGCTTTTACAGTGGACAAAATTTTCAGTTGTGTTCCAATAGTTGGAATTCGTTCACAAACTTGAAGAAGATTCTATAAAAAAATATATATAAATAATATAAATATATAAAAAAAAAAGAAAAAAAAAAAAAAAAAAAAAAAAAACTATAAAAAATGCAGTGAAATATTTTTTTTCTCTTATTGCATTGAAACAATCTTTAAAATTAAGAAAAATTTGACATATTTTTATGCTCATACTAACCGTACGAATACGTTTGTCCGTGCATTCTCTAGCGAGTTCTTTGGCAAGCCGCGTTACTTCTTGCGAAGCTTCCGCAATAGCTTTAGCGCAAGCTATCAAGTCTCTCTTATTACCACCTTCACCTCTGACTAAACCGGATAATCGGCCCATAAGAATGGCCATTTTTTTCGCGGCAGCGATGATCTCGTTGTCCTTACTGGACCATTGTCGTACTTCTTGATGCAGGCCGTGGGCTGCCATCTAAAATTATGAATTAAGAGTTTTAATATTTTTTAAGTTGATTCGTTTATTGAATAATTTTATGGTTATAAAGTAGAGTCTTAAATTTTTTATTTATTGATTTAAATTGTATTTTTTCAATTTGAAAATCTTTGCGATTGTAAAATAAATAAGTTAAATTTATGCGTTCTCGTCGAACATTAAAATTATCAATAATTGATTGAAAATTCACCATAATGGGTTGATTTGGTTGAGGAGCGTGCATAAACATTTCATCTTCATCATCGGTTTCCGGCGGTGGAGGTCTTGGTGGTGGAACTTCTCCACTAGGTAGTGGTGGACGTGGTGGAGCCATATCTATTAAGCACAAATTTGTGTTAAAATGTAAATTTATAATATTTTGCACAAATTTGATCACACTCGATGAAAACAAGAAAATATTAATATTCAATACTGTTACAATAATGTTAAATAATGGATAATACTGATGTGTAATTTGCGGATGCATGTTTATAAATTTTAAATAAGTATTAATTCTTTTAATGCGCAATAATTTAGTTAATATAAATCAGAAATAATATTGTTTCAAGCAACATAAGAAATACTTCGTAACGACATATTTAACAATAATTAATTTACCGATTTATTTTATAAGTTTATTAAAGATATTAAATAAGTAAGTTATTAAATATAATATTGAAATTTGAACGATTAAAAAGTATCAATGAAAAGTATAACTTCTTAATTATAATACAATAAAAAATCTACGATAACAAATTGAGTTAGTCGTAATTTAGTGGTAAATATAAAAAATTAGATAACAATATTCAATCATTTTTCGATGGTTTGGAAAATTTTCATGCGTGGTAGCAATCATTAAACATTCTTCAACGATGGCTTTTTTTTGCCAAATTACCTTGACTTTTAGCGTATTTTTGACTCTCGTCTTTTGGTATGTATTTCTGCTGTACATAATCAGGACTTTCTCCTGATAAAACGATGGATTTAGTTATTGTAAAAGTTATATTTTTATTGTTGAAGTTTTTTGTTAAAACTAAATGTGCATGCTTTATATTAATATGTAAAAAGTTGTTCATAATAAATAATTCATTACGTATCGTAATGTCGCGAGAAAAAAAAATAGTATATATTATTGTCAATTAATCGTTTCTTAACGATATTTTACCCAGAATCAAAATGAAACACATCAAAAATCTATAAAAATTAATTGAATTTTCGATTTATTCAATCTTTAGTATCATATTTTTAGAAAATAACATCGCGAGTAAAAGGCTTAAAAAAATAAAAGAAATCAAAGAAATTTTAAAGAATAAAAGATAGTAGAAAACAATACCTCCGTCGTGGATGCGTAACTGGGATAGACTAGGCGGTGGTGGAGGCGCAGGCGAGACGCTCTCGGGCTCGACGGTGATCGCTTTCCTCACCTGACCGACACCTGCCAGCAGCTGCGTGACAAAGATCAGCCAAGTAAATCAAACGACGTTCACGATGCACGCGTAGTATGCGCGCAAAGCATTGTATACATTTTAAAGTAGTAAAGAGAGTATCGCTTACCGCTCGGTTGCTGTCACGCCAACGCGATACCGCCAGACCGTCGTTAGTGTTGATAGCTACGGCCTTGGCGTCCTGGACCATTGGAGCCACGCCTGAAAAAGAGGAAACGAAGACGATGTTTATTACATGTAATTGTGTCTCGAGTTTTACCGTGTTCGTTTCTTTTTACGAGCTTTACGACGTTTCGCTTGTTCAAACACTGAGTATTGTGTCGTTCATATACGTATGGGGATAAACTATAAGCTCATTTTTTTTTAAGCATGCGAAATGTTGGTGACGTAAGAATTTTTTAACGACGGTTTTGAATATAACAATAAGCTTATTTTTCATTATTTAGTTTATTTAGTTATAATTGTGCTTTTTTTATTATTATTATAATTAATAATAATAACTCATAAGTAAGAAAGTTTGAAAATAAAATTGTAAACAAATTATTTTTTTCATTAATATTATATTGATTAATATTGGAAGAAACAAACAAAGAGATCAGAAAGTTAGTTAAAGGCACTCTTAAACTAGTAACGAATAGTAAATTCATTACATTTCATATTGATATGAAGTAACGTAACGTATGGAAAAAAAAAGAAACTCACAATTTTGGAGTACATCGGCTGCATGATTGACCCTCTGTATGAAAGCGGGATCTTCACTGTTATCGCTTTCCTGCTTAGCAACAAGTATGACACGATTAGCGAGCCTGGCAATGGCCGAGGTATTGTCCACCATTTTTCGTGGATTGGCTTTGGCGATCGCATCTTCGCAGAGCACCGAATGCTTTTTCATTTGCTCCTCCGAGGCTTTGACGAAGTCGGCACTATCGGTTGCCTCGTCGCAAAGACTACGCGCCCGTTGTATCGTCTCGGCATACTGCTTGCGCAGGTTCTCGAAATGCTCGTCTGCCGCTTTGTTCTCCGGATATGTCATACGAATTCGGCCTGCGTTGATCAGCTGAGGTGTCAGAGATTCGAGCTGCGAAGCGGAAGCTGTCAGGGCCTCCGCAAGTTTCTTGTTACCGCCACTGCCTGTAAGATATGGAAAATATTTTAATTGGATATCAAATTAATCGATATCGAATTAATATTTCTATCAAATTTAAAAATTTTTATACAAGCATCATAAAAATATTTTTTATTGTATATTTATCTCATAAAATAACATGAATATAATAATTAACTATTCTAAAATTTAAATCAAAAGCTTCCGCTGTGATTACCAAGCTTTATTTATAAAGAAAACGACTTACCACCAGCTGCAACCATTCTGGCAGTCTTCGCTGCCCTGTTTGAAAAGTTTTGTAACACGAGAGTTTTGTCATTGAAGTTCTGTTCGCGTCCAGGCGTACCCTCGTGCGCTAAAACTGCTTCGGTGAACTGTTTAAGAGGCGTTGTGATATCGATAAAGTCCTCGACGACGCGCGATACCACCGCCTGTTGGATTTTATTTTTGAGCTCGTGTAGCTTGTGCGATAATTGACGCGCGATATCCTGGGCACGTGGACTGTTTCCTTCACCTCGAGCGCACAGCTCACCCAATTGATGAGACAAATTGTCTACTTCATCGCACAGTTGTAAAATCTCTGCTTTGTGAATACCTGGAAGACCTTCAGCAACCTACGCGAGGAGAAAAGATAAAAGATTGATATTTTAGTTCATTGGTCACTATTTTCTTGCACCGAGGAAAAAATGTTCTTTCAATCTAAGCGATCGACTCGTTTGTCTTGCTGCCTGTCGATTGCATTTTATTATTTTATGCAAATAATAATTTTTATTTTATTGAAAGTAATCTTGTTAGTAAAAAGTTAACTTAATAACTTAATAAAGTAATTGTTAGCATAAAGTTAATTAATTAATCGTTGTTTGTTTGAAAATACATTGAAATTAAAATATTTATTTATTTAAAAAAGTTAAAGCTTTTTAAAATCACTGCATTAAGAAATTTATATACAAATTTAAAAAAAGAATGAATATTATCTATGAAATTGATTTTCAATGTACTTTTTAAACCATTTAGTTAAGCATACATATGACTAACTGATGTAATCAGCGTAAATGCAAAGCTTTTTATATTAGCAAATAAAGCGTTAAATTAATTCTAAAATTAATAACATTTTTATATATTTGTAAAATTAATTTTTTTTTATTTACATTTATGTATTTTTATAAATATGTTTCTTTAAAAGAATTATTTTTAATAAAAATCTATAAAGTTTTTTTAAAATTATTGATATGCAATATGTGTTAATGTATTATATTAATTTGTTATTAATAAAACTAGATAAATGAATTTATCTAAAACTTGAAATTAAGGCTTTCGTAGTTCGTACGTTATAATATGTACACATAAAAAAAAAAAAAAAAATGAAGAATTACAAATAGAAATGTAAAATAAACCACAACCTGATTCTACAGACAGACTACAAAGAAATGTCTCTTAGATTTAAAGAGATTTTCTTTCTCAGTGTTATATTTTATGCCATATGTCCTAAAACTTACTTTGGCAATAGTTCCATGATTCTATCTCCAGCGAGCGATAGCAACGAAAGAAGCAGAGCAAAATTGTACTTGATATAAGCGTTAATATACACGAATTTTTAAAATATTATAAAAATATATACATAGTGCAGCTTGATTAGCGAGACGAATATATACAAAATAAAACTTCCAAGATAACGCAATTAAATTACCTTTTTGCCCTCGTGAATAATTAAGGCTATTGCTTTTTGACCAAGACCTTTGTCATCGTGCTGAGGATTCAACAACCATTTGTTTGCTTGTTCGAGACGACCAGCTACGGTGTGAGCAGTCTGCACAGTGCCTGATTTGTCGGCGGCGACAATCGCCGATGAAATGTTCGATCGCAGCTCGTTCACCTTTTCTTTGATGCCACGAGCCAGAGCTTCTCCTTGAGGTGATGTTCCTAAATAAATAATTTACAACATTTAATGATATTATTTCGATTATATTAGAAACGAAAACATTCAAATACAAGAATTTATGTTTATTAATAAACGAATTTATTTTTATAATGTAAAAAACATATTTAAATATATCTATATTGTAGTAATTTATTTTGATTTATATTTAAAGAAGAATAATTTCAATAAAAATACAAAAAAATAAAAAAAAAAAAAAAAAAAAAAAAAAAGAACAGTAAATTAATGTATTAAAAATATAAATAATATTGACACCTTTGTCATTTTGACGTAGTTCACAAAGAGCATCGGTCATGGTGGTTAATTGCGAAGCTAGTTTAGCGATTGGATCAGCTTGTGAAGGTGGTAGATATCTATCCGCTAACCTTTCCGCTTGCTCGATTATTTGTTTAAGACTTTTTTCACCAACTCCACCTCTGAGTGCATTGCCATTGTCTAACCAATCGAAGGCTGGCTTAACGCGCGACTCGATCGCGCTTTGTGCCTTCTTCAATACCTACGAATTGACATCGTGATGCATGTATTAGTTGTGTCTCTCTTTTTTTTTTCTTTTTTTTTTTTTTTTTTTATTCTTCTTCAATAAATGCACGTGTGATTTTTTCGTTTGACCTAATATCGAGCTACTACATGAATATCGTTACCGTCAATTGATCGGCGTCCCACTCGTCCTCGTCGTAGGTCGTTAGCTGGAGTACGCGAATTATTTCGTTTATCTCCTCGGACATTCGGCCCGACAAGTAGTTACGATTTTCAGCTGCTTCTTCGGCACCTTTACCACCGCTTGATATTATGTGAATAAAGATTTTCATCGAACATATAAGTATTGGCGCCAGTGTTTTCACCTGCGATTAAAAATTTTAGATTTAAATTTTTAATAAAAATTGAATTTCAAATGAATTAATGAAATACAGCAATATTATCTTTTAAAAATATCATCTTTATAAGAAAAAAAAATTTGAGAACTTCTATTCTTTACAAGTATATTTTACACAAATAAAAAAATATATTTTAAAAATTTAAGAATCATTTAATTGAAGAGTGTATTATAATAAACATACCTGGTCCAAGCACCTGATCAATATTTCCCTGTGTACCTGATGCGTCAACTCTTTCTCACGAGCACTTACTTCTTTAGACACTTTGCTAAGGCACGGACTTAAATTTTTTAAAAAATGCACCAGATCTTCCATCGTTTCAATGACTTCGGCGACTGCTAAGTAGTCAAGGACGCGTTTGCACTCTCGAATGATTTTTCGCACTTCGCTCTCATCGAAACACAATAATAGCGAGCTCGTACCTTGAAGAATACCACGAGAACCTTCGATTAATTTTTTCCTAAAAAAAGTTCATTTGTTAAATTGAAGAATGCATCATACCGCAAAAAAATATGTTTGTAAATGAATTATGTTTTGTTAAACAATTAAATGTTTTGTCAAATAAAATCTTATAAACATCATCAAAACATATATTATTTTTTTCTATGCTATTGAAAATTTCAATATTTTATATCGTAAATAAAATCTTTATGATTGCTATAAGCTATTTGAAGATTCTGTACTTGTCAGTTGCATTGGTATTAATAATTTATAATATTTCTCTGTCAAGAAGTGCAAAGCACATCATTAATAAATTATATTTTCATAATTATATGCAATAATATTTAACTATCTAATTATCATATAATTAAAGTTTAAAACTTGAATTGAAATTATTTAAATAGCCAATATTGAAATAAAAAGTTTAAAATAAATAAATATAAAGTAAAATTAAATGAGAAAAATCAAACAATTTAATGGAAAAAAAAATAGAATGTAACTACAAAAATATCAATTTTGTCATATATAAAACTCATAATTCATCACGCGATAACTTAGGCGTTAAAGCGGAACTATGTCACACCTTTGTTATCATTTTAGTCTCTATAGATTATTTCATGTTATTGAACATTAAACAAATTAAATTGAATTTTTAAATGAAATATTATAACGATTAAAAATACACGATTTTTAAAATTTAATATTGTTTGTCTAAAATTTAAAATTTTGATTTTTTATTTTTATAAATTTAATTAAAAATAATGAATAATGAGAAAAACAAAAGGAATTAATCAATAATAAATAAACAAAATGTTTGATTTAAAATGTTTGAATTTAAATAAACAAATGTTTGCATTGCATTGTTAAAGTAAAACATGATCGACGATCACCGTAAAGCGTTAACCAATAAATACTCTCAAACTTTCATTAAAAAATTACCGTACCTGCAGATCATACTGTACGAATAACTGGTAAATGTAAAAGAATATGTTTAATTAATAAAAATTTAATTTTGCTTTGTGCATTTATAAATTTTTTATTTTCATTAAAAGTAAAAATATATTAATCATTAACATTTTCTTAAATTCATCGTTTAAAATAAAAGAAAATTGTAATTAAAAAAGTTCTACCTAGCAGAGCTTGAATACGGATCATTTTTTAGCATCACCGAAGCTTCCTCCAAAAGATGAGAAGCACCCTCGACACGTTTCAACGAAGCCGGCATATCTTGTTTGAGCAAGGCGTCGTCCGAAGAATTGATCGTTTCTCTGCCAACCTTAAAAAGCGTACGAAGCAGTAAAAATTTAATAACCGAATGATGAATAATCAGCGCTCGAATTATTATCGTTAACGAAAATTTTACAGTATGATTACCTTGACAAGATTAGCGACTGCCATACTGACAGCCTTAACCGGCCTTTCCAAGTCTGGCATGGCGTTTCCATCTTCGGCCTCCTCGTGTAAAATGACCAGCCTCGAAACCTGAAAATATTTATAACAAGAATATGATAAACAATTTTGAACTCGGTGTCATTCGTTTAAAGTTATACAAATAAATGACGATAAAAATTATTTGTTTGAATGAGGAATATTGTCGTGTAATTTTCTTCTTTTTTTGTCTTATAAAGATTTTCGTAAATAAATATAAAATAAATCGAAAATATTTATCTCAAGTTTAATAAATATAAAGTGGAGAAAAACTATGCAAAATAAACATTTATTAATGAATGAACTGAATGTCTAGCCACAGCTCGAACGTTACTACTTATGCGTATATGTATATTATCGAACGAATTATTACGGTATGTAAAAAATATCTGCTATTTTGGTAAAATATTTAAATTAGGAGCAGCGCTATAAATGCGCTTACAACACGACGAGTGAATGACCTCTAAAGTATTTAGAAAAACAATCTACAAAACGCAAGCTTTCATAAAAGCGCTATTGCGAGTAATTAAGAATTTCGCAAATTATAATAGAATGTGCATACTTAAATAGAAAGTAAAAAGTCAATCGACGATGAAGCACTTAATTTATTTTCAACGTAAGTGTGTTCAAAGTAGTGCTCTACTTTTTTAATTTTTATGTAAAAAATAAAAAAAATATCAAATTGAATTAATATTTCTTTAAAAAAAAAAAAAAAAAAAATTTTAATTAACGATTTTTTACAAAAGCCCTCTTTTT
The DNA here is from genome assembly GCA_949987625.1 of Chalcis sispes. Classification (NCBI taxonomy): domain Eukaryota; kingdom Metazoa; phylum Arthropoda; class Insecta; order Hymenoptera; family Chalcididae; genus Chalcis; species Chalcis sispes. Next base: position 71,899,173 of record OX465095.1, on the reverse strand, counting down.
TCTTCTTTATTTATATTGTTTTGATTAATATTTCGAATTTTACATTCATAAAATTGAAATTTTTATGACAGACTCGCGAAAATTATAAATCTAATTAAAAAACATGATATGATTGATTAAATAAAGAAAATATTTTTAATTGTAAAATTATAAATTAATTAATTTGTCAAACATTGTATAATTTTGAATATTTTGTTCTAATTTTATATATTTCAAATTCAAAGAGAGATTTTCGATCTCCTTTTATATGTTCTTTTTATACGTTTTCATTTCAGTGTTCGCGATAAGAAAAAATAGTTGACAAGATTTATTTCCGGAAATAATAAATTAGGAAAAACCGTTGAAACGGAAAATATATCACTCATCTAATACGATTAAATCTATTAGATATAGATTTAGAAAATAAATATGTTTGTATAGTATAATTAGTAAAAGCTGAAATTTATTTCATAATTAATTTACGAAACATGTGAAATATAGTTTCTTACGCCTACATTTTGGCATGAAATTTGATTCCTAATTTTTCTCATACTTTTACATAAATAAAATATTAATCTAGAAATAATATTTCGATTATTAAAACAATTATAAAATATGAAATATGAAACTAATTAGCTGTTTATAGAACGGTGTATTTTAAGATGTAAGATTGCCACAAGTATTGTTCAAAACCTATTTAAAATTTGCTTTAAATCTTACGGTTTGTATTGTACTATATTATTTATCATCATCCGCATGCATAGTAATAATAATAACGTTGATTTAAAATATAGTTTTACAATATTATGTAAATCAGAATTTACGTTTTACATAATACTTATTATTTAATAATATTTAAAATAAATTTATTAATAAAGTAAAAAATAACGCGCAATAAAATTAAATAAATTTTATATCATCTTTAGATGGAATAAGGCAAGCAGAATCATAATACTAAATAAATTACATTCTTGAATGTCAATATAATAAATATCCCAGTTCGTCGAACGTCTACTTTATCAAAACGTAATTTTTCTTCGTAACGATGTAGCAAATCAATCCATAATAAAATATGAATGGATATTACAAATAATTGAGGGAATATATAATAATATATTTGAAAAAATCTTAATCGTTAGTAGATGAAAATATAACTGATTCGGTTTTTTTTTTTTTTTTATATTGTAATCAAGTGTATGTCATGTATATGTTAATCAAGTTTACTAACAGTTTATCTACTATCGATTCTATTAATATTTGTTTTATATACATATGTATACACACACACACAGAATGTACAATTTCGTATAATTTTGATTACAAATTAACACAAATTCAAATTAAATAAATTATAATTTTAAACTACATTTTTTTTAAATAGCTTTTTCTGTGCGTATATAAAGTTATGCAGTTTTTATGAATTCTATTGCTAATCAGTCGAAATACTCAAGGCTTTGATAAAAGTATTCCGAATGAATCATTAAGAATTTTAAAATAGCTTTTATTTTCGAAGCTTGTAGTCTACCGTATAGTAGGATTATGCAGACGGCTTATTAATAAGTTACTAAATCCATTCTTATTCATTCAGAAAAAAAAGAAATCGGCGACACTTGCCTTCTCCTTTGTATTGCATACTACTCAATCATCTATTTCTTTCATTCCACCTAATCAAGCAAGATCGAACAACGACATTGCTTCCATCGTGACATTAGTAATTCTCCTTTTACGGGAAGACAAGTCGTTTGGGATTTATTAATTTTTTTTTTTTTTTTTTTTTTTTTTTTTTTTTTTTTTTTCTTGTATACATAAGAGAAGGCGAACTTATCCGCTTACTATATATACGCGTTAGACATCAGGTGGGCGCGCGAGCTTGTTTACACTTTTAGCAAGATCGAAAGACGGTCGCGGAAGAAAAATTATATACGCAAGTTTCTTTCTCTTTTCCTCTTTCGTTGTGTTACGCACACCCGCATCGGTTGCATTGTGTAATCGGGCCGGTTGGCTTCCTCTCTCTCTCTCTCTCTCTTCGACCAACCAACCAAGGTATCTTATTTTAACCCCATGTATTTTTAGAGACCCTCTCGCGCTCGCTCATAATTACTGAATTTCCGATTCGACCGCGCGCGTTGCCGGTGCTTACGGGTGTGGCCCTTATGAAACATATCAATTTAGGCAAAATTTAAAAAATAATATTATCCCATGATTATCGATAAATTATTTTTTCATTCTATCAATTTAACATTTAAGAGGGCAAGGAAATTCATGAATTATATAGCAACGAGAATATGCGCGCGAGCGCGCTACCGATGCCGTGCTATGTTGCAAAAGTAAAGGAGAGTACGGAGCGCATACGGTAAGAATCGCTCCAGAGGTGGTACAGTAAGTAGTAGATGACCAGTGATGTTTAACGAAATTACGAAACTGTATAAGTACTAGAGGTAGAGGTAGAAAGAGAGAGAAAGAGAGAGAGTGCGAGTCGTTTGGTCAAATAACCATTTTTAGACGCGTGAGAGTTTTAGAGAGTAGTAGAAACGGCATTCAAGCTTTTATTCACCGTTCCTTTTTTACCGAGATTTAAAAAAAGCGTAAGTACTCATGAAAAAATATATTCGCTCGTATACATGCATAAATACACGCGTATATAGGCATGATGTCATAGTTATATATGCGTGTGAGAAAACGAAAGAATGAACGAGAGTAAAGCGAGAGTTCTACAATGTTATAGGTTATTTTTCGGTGGAGTAGAAACAAATAGGCCGCGCTTTATGCTTTTATTATTCTTTCATGTGAGGTGATGCAAAGTGCGAACGCATGAATTTTGGAACTGAATTAATTCAATTATAATTAAATACCACTGTGCTAAGTTGATAATTATAAAAGATTAAGAAAATGAGAAAATTAATTTCGTTCTTTTATTCAATTATTGTAAACATAAACGGTAGCTTAATTTATGGTAACTATTTGTAAAGTTTTTATGTTTATTAATTAATAATTTGATTTACCTGTTGTGCAACAGGATCGAGAATACTCTCAATGGTTTTGGTATGAAATACCGGCATTTTTTTTTCTGGAATAACCCACGAAAAATTCACTCAAAAATACACCGTCGAAAAACGCGCAGCACTAATTAACCAAAGTAAATAAACGCCTAGATATAATGCAATAAAAATTGACAAACTAAGTGATTCGAGAATAATTTGTTATAATGATAACCAAATTTATCTTGATAAAGCAAAAAAAAAAAGAATAGACGCGCGCGCTCGCGGTCAGCCTAGTAGCACATACGTCCACTGTGCTCGGCGAACGAAAATCAACTGTTCTATCTTTTTCTCTCTCCAATGTCGACGCGCGATATATATATACGATCATATATATTTATCCCGGCGTGGGTGTGTGAGTATATTCATGCGCAGAATCGATTGCGGCGACGGAGACGGTTGAGAGCCGAATCAAAGACTCGCGAGAATATCGCCTACTTGCCCATATTGCAAATAAGAAAAAGCAAGTCTTTATACTTTTTTACGTTTGATACGCACTATACGAGCTAAAATGTGCAAATGCATCCATGATTGTGTGTGCGGTGATCCAAGATAAAAATGTACAAATCAATGATTCCTCGTGTGCATGCACTTATATATTTAGAATATTACCAATGACATTTTAAAAGTGGAAAAATATGCAATTTATACATATTTAAAAAGTATATCTATTATACAAGAATTTTTATTGCACATGGTAAACTTTATTAAGCTGTTTTCTTAAAAATTAATAATAATTTAATGCATTATATATTTATAATTAATTTTAATTATTATGCTTTAGATTTAAAATTTAACAAAATACCAATATTTTTTTATATTTGTTTCCAATCAAGTATTTTTTTCATAATGTATATTTATACAATGATAATTATATATTTTTACATTGATATTAATATTTGATAAGACAGATTTGTATTAAATTAATAAATTATTTCCTGCAATATATAATATAATTATCAAACAATGTAATTTTTATATATGGTAAAAAAGAATTTTATTTTTATTTTACTCTGCAATTAAATTTTAACAATATTAAAAAAAAAATATTCACATATAAATTTATATTAAATCTAAATGACAATGTTCGATTCATAAAATATTTGATTTTGGTGATAAATATATCTGATAATTATTTTAATGGTAGTTGTAAATATCCTTTTAGTTTATATATTTATGATGTTTAAAAAATTTGTGATAAATTCATAAAACGATTAAAAAAATAGAAATAGTACGAGTATCATACGGCAGAGATCGCTTATTCGGTCATATGATCATCATGTGAGCAGAATACTTCTTCTCTAAAGTAGTATAGAAACAAGGATGGTTATATACAAATTTTAGTTAGTGTAAGCGAGATAGAAGAACTATATGCGCAGGAATATAGACAGCATCAAACAGCAGCAGACGCGTCCTCACGAGACACTTCGACGTCGGTTCTTCTTTCGTTGGGCGTTGACGTCTGCTGAATTACTTTACCGAAATCCTTTTCCTAATTATTATCCGTATTTTTATCTAAGTCTAAGGTACGCACAACTTGGACATAATTTTTGATAGTCGAAGGATCCATTGCTGAATCCTTTTTTTTATCAGATTCTTTTTCGCTGTTCACCAGCACACAAACGAGCAACATGGCTCTCAGCGATGCTGACGTTCAAAAGCAGGTTAGTGATAAATTTTTCACATTTTTTAAGTTCCTTATTCTACAGAATAACTGAATTTTTATAAAATAATTAAATATATTTTTTCAATATTATAATATAAAATAGTTCAACTTAAATTATATATTTTTGAATGACAAGGTCAAAGTTATGATTGTAGATGAAAGTAGTGACTATTTCCTTGCAATAATAGATACAAATAAATAAATTTTATAAATTTATATTTTTATATATAATACATTACAAGTTTTAGTTTTTTAACATTCATTTACTTGCAGCTTATCAAAATTAAATTCTATGGCCAAGGTTTAATAAATATTGTTTATTCATATAAGTACTACAAAGGACTGAATAAAAAATTTAATACAATATTAAAAATGATATAATTTTTATTTGCAAACATTAAAGATTTATATTTTATTTAATTTAAAATTTTTCTTCAATAGTACGTACATTTTTTATAATTTATATTGTTATAAATATTAACACATTATATTTTTAGATCAAGCACATGATGGCTTTCATCGAACAGGAAGCTAATGAAAAAGCTGAAGAAATAGATGCCAAAGCAGAAGAAGAATTCAATATTGAAAAAGGACGTTTGGTTCAGCAACAGCGTCTAAAAATTATGGAATATTATGAAAAGAAGGAAAAGCAAGTTGAATTGCAAAAGAAAATGTATGTGTTACATTAAAATACAATATATCATTTTTTAACATTTCGAAAATATTAAAAATAATATATTTTGTACAGTCAATCGTCTAATATGCTTAACCAAGCTCGTCTTAAGGTACTGAAAGTTCGTGAAGATCATGTTAGAAATTGTCTTGATGAAGCTAGAAAGAGATTAGGGGAAGTAGCTAGAGATCATAACAAATATTCTACAATTTTGAAACTCCTAATTACTCAAGGATTATATCAAGTATTAAACGATTTTAATAAGTAATATTTAAAAAAAAATAATTTTTTAAACAATTTATCTTTTTACAGCTTATTGAAAATAATGTTGTAATTAGAGCAAGACAAGCAGATCATAGTTTAATTGAATCATTGTCGCCTGAAATTCAAGAAGAATACAAAAATGTTGTGAAAAAAGATGTTACTTTAAAAATAGATCAAGATAATTTCTTACCTCAAGATAGTTGTGGTGGAGTTGAATTATTGGCTGCTAAGGGTAAATTTTATTATATCATTTAAAATTTCCACATAAAATTTCTTTTTTTCGTTAAATTTGATTAAAAATTCTCAAAAAATATAAGAAAATTTTTAGTTTTGAATTTCTAGTATATGTTTTTAATAAAAATTTTAAGTATATTAATAAAACAGAATATAAAAAAAGATGAATAAAAATAAAAAATTTCTTTTGTTCAAATGTTCAAACTATAAAAATTACTTTCAACATTAAAAATTATTTCGTTATTCTAATTTAAAATTTTTTTTTTTATGATCTAGGACGCATCAAGATTGTAAACACTTTAGAGAATAGATTGGAGTTGATCGCTCAGCAACTTATTCCGGAAATACGTATAGCACTTTTCGGACGCAATCCCAATCGCCGATTCGCAGATTAAATTTGTAAACATGCGCCTTGCGCAATAATTGCATTCCCGTAATACATCGCGTTTCATGTGTGTTTAAAATTTGAAAATAAATCAAGATATTATTTTCATTCACGCGCTAAAAAAAAAGTTTTATCATGTTGAAAAACGCGATTAAATTTTATTGTTATTCGTCGTGTATTATAACACGTAAGAGTTTTCCGCTTTAGTATTTTCATCGTTTGAACACGTATATAAGGTTTTAACATTAGGATTTCTGTTATACATCTACAATCTATTTAAAAAAAAAAATGTAAACAAAATTATGTAAGAAATAAGCTTCCTAGTGTTTTGCCCTCTTTATTTTATTGTAAATCTGTTTGTTGTTGATTGATAGTTAAAAAAACACAATACTCTTGGTGGAATGTTGTTTCTTTGTACATAAAGCAATGATAACAAAATTAACAGCAACAATAATGTAATAGTAATTAAAAATAATAATAAAAATCGTAATTTACGATAGTAAAATTGTTATGATTTCTCTAAAATTAAGGAACTTAAAAATACTTAAAAAAATTTTTTTCCATTTCTATATACTATAAGCTTGTTTAAAATAATATATAATAACAAAAATATTACATAGTCAACGTATTAAGCGCACATAGCATATTGTAAATAATTATAAACTAAACAAGACAAAAAAGTTTAGATATGTTTGAGGTAAAATACATTTAACAACGCTTGTAACGTTTAGTACAATCGAACCATAGTTTAGACTTCTGTCAATGGTTTACAGGGTATATATATATACACATTAACACCTTTGGTTAATATAACAACAACAAGGCGACAACGTAGTAAATATGTTAATGAGATATTTGATTTTGTCTTGGAAATGCAAGTGGGAAAACTTGCAGCGTCACTCGTTGTTGCAGTGGAAGATCTGGGGTGGTACTCTAAACGCAGAAGACTAAATTCATTAATAGGCAGTTTTAGATGTATCCAGTTTAAATGCTTAAAAGAATTCTTACTTCAAAAAAATGTATAAAGTAACGTAGTTTCATACAGTTACAAAATATCAAACTATCACTTAGAGCATTTCTTTAAATGTGCTTCTGACATACAGTTGTGGCGCTTTTATCCAGGTACCATTTCTTACTTTCGTTCTGTAAGAATAGTATAATTTTTATCCGATAAATATGCTTCAGAAATTTCATTGACTATTCAATACGTAAAACAATTATTGTCGTTTGTATCGAGCAATTGACTATTGGTCGCTTATGCGCTCGCATGTAGGCATTTTTAAGTATGCCTATGAGTATTTAAAATATTTTTTATTTATTGGAGTCCCATAAGTTTTTCGGCGACTCCGAGGTAATAGACGGTTTGTGCAATTCCGAACAACGGCGCTATCACAATCATCCTACAAGCACCACCTTTGAAGAATGCTGTTGGACCTTCATTTCTTAAAGTTTTACTGCAAAAAATAACAATTATTCAAATTTTAATAGCAAAAAAAAAAAAAAAAAAAAAAAAAAAAAATCATTAACTTATAAATTAGGATAAAAATTTTATTTGATTAATTATTGTATTAGTAATTTATTGTAAAAATATTCAAATTCATAAAAATCATAATTTTATTCAAATATGAATATAAATTTCTAAGTATTTTAAAAAAATGTTAAGTTTAATTTAAACAAAAAAAAAAAAGTTATTTAATTTTAATATTTTTCCAGTATAAAAGTATTCTAAACATTATTATATAAGAGTGTTATCGTTCATTTTATTTTTAAAACTTACTTTATACAATCTAGAACTCCATCATAAGTGGGTTCACCAGGTGCTTTATTTATTGCCTGAAGTCTTGTTTTAACTACATCAAATGGATTAACTAATAATGCTGCTGTTGAACCAGCTGCACATCCAGCTAAAAATGAGCACCAGAAAACAGCTGCAAGTTTTTTGTTGCGCATTTTTAAATTATTTTAAATGGGTAATGCATTAATAAATTAAATATTATAAAAAACATTAATAATAATTTCTTACAAGAGCCATCTGGTCGTTTAGGACCAAGACTATTTAATCTAGCAAACAGAGGAAAGTAAATAACAGAGAAAGTAATATCTCTTAGTCCAGTTGCTCCTGTACCTTGATACAGTCCTAAAATTCCTCTTTTTTTTAAAAGTTCACGTGTCAAAGCGAGGGCCGATGGTTTTTTAGGCGGTGGTCCTCCTTTAGTTATAATAAATAAATTAAAAATAATTTTTTGAAAAAGTAAGTCATAGAAAAAAACTTATTTATTAAAATATTACCATTTGTTTTAGCAGCAGCTGCAGCTGCTACTCTACCAGCATCTTGCATTTGTATTTTTAATAATTCCATTGGTGTTGTCACAATTATTTGACAAGCCCCTGCCGAGCCACCAGCTATCATTTCTCGAAACAAGGGCAATGGTTGACTGAATAGACAACAAGATAATTAATTGACATAAAAATAAAACGTTATTGAGCTTTAATTGATATCATACTTTGATACTCATTTTAATATGAAAAAAATTCTGTTCAAATTATTTTTAATGATAAATACTAATTATAAATGTTGTTATTAAAATAAATCAAAATAAAATTATTTTATTATTACTTAAGTCTAAAATAATGATGAAAATAATTAAAATGAACAATTTATTTACAATATTTTTAAAAAAACAAATGCATATTACCCAGGACCAGTGGACAAGTAATGTCTAAATGTATCATTGGCAGTAAGTTTTATAGCTTTTTCTGGAGTGATTAAAAGAATATTTACAGCGGATCCTTTGTACATTCCTAAATATCCTTCAGCCTTGTATGTTTTTTTAAAACAATCAAACCTAAAACAGTTTTATTTTTTTTTCAAACAAATTTAAATAATGTGTCAATTTAAAACTTTTTTTTTAAATGTAAATTAATTTGGCAAATATAAATTGTGAATACAATAGAAATTTTTGCAGTGTAAATATTATATACAATTTTTTTAATTAATTGCATTAAATACTCAATGATTAAAATTTTTTAAAATATAAAATAAAATAAAAAATTTATCTAGTGAAGTTCTAATTTTAACTAAAACTACTTACACAAGAGTAATATCAAGATATAGACAAACATTATGAAACTCACATTGATGAATACATTTTTTCTCCATTAGGCCCTATTACTTGATTTTGTAGTCTTGTTTTGACAAGATCCAATGGAAAAACTACTGAGACTCCAATAATACCAGCAATACCGCCGTTGATGATTTTGGGTACCAATCTTGAAATATTATATTAAAATTAATCACAAAATTAAATAGATGTACATAAAATCGAAAATATTTATTCACACGTCAATATTCGAATACTCACTTAAACTGTTCGGTAGTAGGAACAGTTGCAAGATGTGCTTGCGACATTTTGGAGTAGCGGGTGCTTACGGATATTTTGTTCTGAAAAAGTTAAGTAAAAAGCTTACAATATCAATCTAAATTTAGTACAAACTGATTCTCACGCGACTAAACATTTAATGGTTTGAATTGAAACCCGTGTGAATTAGAATGATGTACATAATTCAAGCCATTTTAAAAATTCTGTATACATACTAGGTTAGGGAAAATAGTAAAGAAAGATAATCCGCCTGTGCGCTGTCTCCAACGACACGCAAGACTGAGAGCTGAGAGGATCGTTTTTCGTGAGCTTGACCAAGCTCCGAAGTGGGGAAGGAATCATTTAGGCATTTTGCGTTTGCGCGAGTTTGATGCTACTCATTCTCTCTCTCTCTCTCTCTCGCTCTCTTTCGCTCTCTCTCTCTCTCTCTCTCTCTCTCTCTCTCTCTCTCTCTCTCTCTCTTTCTCTTTCTCTTTCTCCTTTACTCTCTCAGCTGTTCAGAAACGGAGTAACGGTAGTGACCCTAAAGATTATAAGAATTTTATACAACTTTTGTTACATATTTGCATGCGTACGCATACAAGTCACGTCAAAAGTTAAACGAAATATTCTTTGTTTTAGCATTTTACATTGACAATGCAATTATTTAAATATTAATTTATTTAATTCGAAAATCTTAATAATAATTAATTATTCCTTTTAAAATATAAAACAATATCAATTTCTTTAAAATTAATTTTACATAATAATTGTAAAAAAAGTTTATTTTCATAGTTCTAACTATTATTTTAAATTATTAAATTTTAAATCTTTTGTATACAACTCATTAATAGAATTTTTTTATATCAGCAATTTTGTTACAATGCCAAAAATATTTCTGGCATTCATTTAACTGCATTAGCTTACTAAATACTTTCAACCGGTTTTATACAGGTATTGATTAAAATTCTTTATTATACATAAATTCAATATAATTTAGGAGTATCCATTTTTTTAAACGTTTTATAAAGAATAATAAAATTAAATTTTTTATTTTTTATTTTTAGAAATGAATATTTTGAAAATTATGTAACTTATTTATAAGATTATATTGCAAAGAAAATTAATAATAACTAATGAAATTTAATTTAAATATTCAAAATAAATTCTTTCTGCAGCGAAAAAAGATAATTATAATTGTATTTTTTTAATTTAGAAATTTTGGAAACAAAAATATTTAATTATTTAATAAAAATATTTAATACGCGCTTAAATTGTTTAAAAGTTCTTTTAACTGAAGTTTCGTAAGTAGCGATAGTATTATCATTATCGGTAATCTTAATCAATCGTAATATGTAATAAGAAATTTATTATCGATAAGATATTATTCGAGTGTGCATTTTTAGATTACAAAACCCAAATTCTCTGATAAATAAAAAGAAAGGAATAAAGAAGGGATAATAAAATTATAACTGGTAAATAGTATTTTTAAAACTTTTTTTATTAAAGCCATAAAATAAAATACTTTACGCGTAATAAACTTTATACTTCATCAAGATTGATTTTTTATTCACAGAATGCAGAAATGCAATAGTAATAGAAATTATGCTTAAAAGGCGCATGATAAGATAAATTACAGTGCTTGACACATTTATATTGCTAAATTCTGAGTTATTTGCCATTCATGTATTTCGTTGTTTGGTTGAGAAAGAAAAACAAATAGAAAGAAAGACGAAGTCACATCTTTTTAAAATTATGGCGTGTAATAGCGTGCCAAAAATATCTAAATATAAATATATAAATATATATAAAGGAAAAAAATAATTACAATAATAACAGCCAATGTTGAACCTTTTATTTGAATCTAGGTAAGAAGTGTTGGATTGAATTTGCATTAGTTAACTTGTATTCCAGCCAGGTATCCAACTCCTCTTAGTTGTTACTATTTCAATACATATATTTATAAATTTTTTGTGTATTAATAGATAATAATTGTTTAATTTTAATATTTTAAAAATAAATTACTTTATAATATATATATATATATATATATATATATATATATATATATATATATATATATATATATATATATATATATATATATATATATATGTATATGTATGTTTTATATTTAAATAAACTAATTTAATTTTGGAATGAATAAAATTAGTTTTTCCAGTATATAAATACAAATAAAATTACATTCTTATATTTCTTAGAATTTGATATTGTACATATTATAATTATAAAAAATTATTAAATAAATAATATTTATTTTAAAATAAATAATTATTTATTTTTCACCTAAATGAAATTTTTATAAAACTTACCTCCTCCTGTTGTTGATACAATTTCGTTGAGTTTGTGAGTTTCTTCAGGACTTAATTTTAGGATAGTGTCAAGTACTGGAACCAATCTGCTACGTTCATCTTTATTTTCTAAAGTTACAAACTTTAAAAATAATACATTTAAAAATAACAAATTTTTAGTGTAAAAATAAAGTCTTATAATTTTACATTATTTACCTTAAAAACAACATTTTTCAGGTACTCAAAATTTACAGCTTCCTTTTCTCTTTCATCATATCGCTTTTGTCTACGAATATCTTCTTTAAGTAATTGATTTAATTGAGTAAGTTTAGCTATATCTCTTTCTGCATCCGCCAAAAGTTCAGTTAAGTGTTTTACGCGATTTTTATACGCAGTGACTTCCGGATTGTCTTCGGGTACCTTTGTTACAACTTCGTATTCATCAAAAGGAGATTCTAGTAATTGATCTAAAGGTGTAACTGTTGTTACCGGTATTTCCGGTATTATTTTTTTTTCTTGTCTTCTTTCAGAGTTTTTTATCGTTTGTTGGAGAGATTCTATACTTTCTGATCCCTAAAAATGTACAGTGTAATAATTATACATTTTAAATTAAAAAAATGACATTATTTGAAGAAAAATTTATATGAGTATAAGTACTTCACATTCTTCTCTTTCGATGAGTGGAAGAGATGATGGTAGAGCTACAACTTGTAAATTAGTTTCCGGAATAGAGGATTGTGAATCTATTGCCGAGTTCAATGTTATTTCTAATTTTATATTTTCAATTTCTTCTTCATGCCTCTTTTTAAGACTTTTTATTTCTTCCTAAAAAAGTGATTAAAATATGTATTTTAATTTTTGTAGTTTAGAAAATATATATTTATTTATCAGTTTACTTCATAATTTCTTCTTAGATTATCAATTTCTTTTTCGTGATTAATTTGTAACCTTTGCATTTCAGTTTCTTGATTTTTATATTTTTCGATTAATAAAACTGAGTCTTGTCTCAACATTGTCAATTTTGTAACTAATTCTGCTTCAGAAGTAGCAGTACGACTTCTTTCATCTTTTAATAAAATAATTTCTCTCATTAAAGATTCAGTTCTTTCTCTGTATCCTTCACATTTATCTGTCAATATTGAAATTTGTCGTTTATAGTGCTCAATTTCTTCTTCTAATTCATTAGTAGGAACATTTTTGGCTCTGAGAAGAACACTTTGTGCCCTTAATTTATAGTTTTCAAACTCTTCTTGCAAAGTACCTGTTTCTCGTTTACTATTTTCTAATGCCAAATTCAATCGAGATGTTTCACGCTTTAAATCATCGATATGACTTTGAAAGGTTTTAATCCGTAATCTACAAAAAAAAATTAGATTTTGTGACATCATGTAGTTTAATATTTTTAAATTAAGTTGTAATTACAACTGTACACACAAAATAATAATAATTTGGATAATAATAATTTATTGAAATTAAATTTTAATAACTTATTTTATATCAAACATCTACCTATTTTCTTCTTCTAGTTTAACCATTTCTGAGGTAAGTAATTCTACTTTAACTTCCAAATCTTTTTTAATAGTTTCCAAGCGCCTGGATTCTCTGGTGAAAAATTCTTTTTCCTTTAATGCCTTAGAAGTTTCCAATTTTGCTTCACGAGCATCTGATTCTAAAATTTGATTTTTCTCTTCAAGAGTAGTAATTCGATTAGTCTTAGTCATGCAAGAATCTTGTAATTCTGATATTCTAGCATTGAGAACTTCAATAGTTTCAAGATATTCACTCACTGATGCCTCTAGTTTTATTCGTTCATTAGTTTCTTCATCAAGTTTTGTTTTTATAGTTTCAATACTTTTCTAGAATATAAAGATCAAATAAATTTTTAAGTAATGTTTTAAAATGAAATAAATAAATTAATAATAATAATAATAATAATAATAATAATAATAATAATAATAATAATAATAATAATAATAATAACAATATTATAAGTTAAATAATATGCAGTGTACAAAAAGTAAAATACCTCATAATTAGCTACTTCTAATGATAGGACATTATTACTCGTACGATCGTGTTTCATATCATCTAAACGTGTTCGAGTTGATTTGTGAGCTTTAATTTCAGCTTCTAAAGAATCTTTTAAATCTTCACATTCTTTTATTTTTTGCTGCCGTAGCATTGATTCAGCTTTAATTTCATTATTTACATCTTTCAATTTTTTTTCTAACTGCTCGCATATTGTTTCTAATATTGTTTTTTCTTCTGAAAGGTTGCTTACTTTAGTGGTTAATTGAGTTACTTCTTTTTTTTCTTTAATAATTGTATCTTTAAATGAATCATTTTCTAACACAAGATTTTCTAATCGTTTAATCAGTCTTTTGTTTTCATTTTTGATTAATTCAATATCATCTTGTAATTTATCATATTGAGATTGAATTGTCTATGGAATTTTAAAAAATAAATTATTATTGTGTATCATAAAAGAAATAAAATATATTTAGTTTGCCTAGAATATTATTTTAGAAGTATTGTTTACATAAATATTTTCATCTCCTTCAATAATTAAAAATAGAAAATATTGTCAAAATTCAAATTTCTGTCGAAAATAATTTTGGTTAAGATTATTATACCTGTAATTTTTTGGCACTATCAGACATGCGATGTATTTTAGCTTGTAGTTCTTCTTTATCATTATTAAGTTTTTGATTTTCTGATTCTAATAGACGTGTTTGATCTGTCAAATCGGATACCTTTTTCTTAAGTTTAACAGCAAAACCTCTGAGCTAAAAATTTTAATAATTTGCCAAATCTCACTGAGCAATTTTTTTTTGAATAATTAAATTTCAATAACATTACCTTATTATAACGATCCTCAAAATTAATATTCGCTTCATCGTTATTTGTTTTTTCATTATTATTGCTCTTACTTTGACTATTATCTATTTTTGTATTTTCATTCTCAATTGTTGACATTTCCTAAAATATGATTTAATTTGTATTGCACAAAATACAATATTTAGTTATAGTTTTAAAATGTAATAATTAAATTATTTATGTAGTTTTGCATACGTACTTCATTTTGAATAGGAGAACTCATAAAAACTGACTCTTCCATTATTTAGTATTTATTAATTATGAAGTATTCAAAATATTAAGATTTTTTTTTAATTGTTTTTCTAAACCTACATTTTAATAAATTAATGACTGCAGAAAATGCAAAGAGATAAATTATTAAGTAGTCTTTCTAAATATATTTTGATATGGAATGTCTTATCACAACTCTCAAATTGTAACCTAGTCATAAGAAG
The DNA here is from genome assembly GCA_949987625.1 of Chalcis sispes. Lineage (NCBI taxonomy): Eukaryota > Metazoa > Arthropoda > Insecta > Hymenoptera > Chalcididae > Chalcis > Chalcis sispes. The sequence continues at coordinate 71,883,952 of OX465095.1, read as the reverse complement.
ACATGTATGCTTGTCACTTTGAACCACTAGAGGGATATACAAATTTTTATATATATGAAAAATTAACTATAGTAAATATGTATTAACATTTTGCATAAGAAAGATAAATAACGTTTTTTGAAGTAAAAATTTTAAATTTTAGAATAGATGAAGTTCATTGAGTAATTAGTACCTATATGTTTTTGAAGAAATTTATTTTACAAATAACAATGATAATAGATGTGCCGCCATGATCGTAAGGTGTAAAGAGTAGCGAAAAAATAAATTAATATTAATTTATAATTTTTTCATTGAAATTAAAATACCAATTGAAAAACTAGAATTATAAAATAATTATTAAAAAAAGACTATAGTACCGTTAATTACTAACATATCTTTGGTATTACTTTTATTGTTCAATTTTATCTGCAGATTAGAAAGAAGGTTAAAATAAAAGCACTACGAACATCACAAAAGTGTAACGTGCAATAGTGTGACCCGGCTAAATATTACAAGAACACGTGGTCTTTGTCAAGGTTTTCCGTAAGCAGCGTATGTTTCGTTTTGCATTTATACGTTGGGATAAAAAAATTATAAAGCGATGGCCACCGAACTGATGGAAAAGATACTGGACTATCTATCTAAGCATGATGAAGCGGATTCCCTTGATCTAGCGAGATATTTTAATGTTGATCATCAAAAAATAGTCGGTGCTATCAAAAGTTTGCAAGCATTTGAAGATGTAAGTAGTTAATATGTTATTAATTAATCTTAAGTCAATGTTACAGTTTCGTTAGTAATTCTGTAATAATGATTTTGTTATAAACTATTTTCATATGAGCAAAAGGTTATTATAACATAAAGTATGTACCTATCATGATTTTAATGTTTATAAAAATGTATTCTCAATTAAAATATTATAAAATTTATTTGCTATAACATGTAGCTATTAAAAGTGGAATCAAAAAGTCAAAAAGAATGGATATTAACCGAAGAAGGACAATATGTATTAGAAAACGGAAGTCATGAAGCTGCAGTATATAATGCTGTGCCTGCTGATTCAAATGGAATTCGACAAGCAGATATTTTTGCAAAACTTCCTATTGCCTTTGCGAAAGTTGGCTTATCTAAAGCTCTTGCTGCTTCTTGGGTGGAGCTAGTTAAAAGTGAAAATGATACCTTTATCAAAAGAAAAGTGTCTAACATTTCAGATGATATTCAGAAACACTTGAAGGAACTACAAACCTTATCAGATGATTCCAAGAAAGAATATAAAAAAAGAAAATTAATTAAAGAAAAGTAAGATTATTATTATTAAATTTTTTATAAGCGTTGAATTAAAATTAAAAGTAATTTTCTTTATTAAAATTTAGTATCATTAAAATAATGGTACTTCGCAAAGGTTCAAATTTTTCTATTAAAATTGAAAAACCAGAAGCTGATCTCACTGTCGATTTATTAATTAATGATGCTTGGAAAGAAAAAAAGTTTAAACCGATCAATTTAGATGCTTTAGGAGCACCGCTTGATGTTGGACATCTTCATCCTTTGCTAAAAGTCCGTACAGAGTTCAGAAAAATTTTTCTTGAAATGGGTTTTCAAGAAATGCCAACCAATAATTATGTGGAAAGTTCTTTTTGGAATTTCGATGCATTATTTCAACCTCAACAACATCCAGCAAGGGATGCTCACGATACATTCTTTATATCTGGTACCCAATAATAATAAACTGGATTTATTTAAATATTATATTTATCAAAATTATTTCATAAGAAAATTTATATTGATTCACTTTAGATCCTGCAATAAGCACATCCTTTCCTAAAGATTATTTAGAAAAAGTATGTAAGGTTCATAGTGAAGGTGGCTATGGTTCACAAGGTTATAGATATGAATGGAAACTGGAAGAAGCTCAAAAGAATTTATTAAGAACACATACAACAGCAGTTAGTGCACGTATGCTGTATAAATTAATGCAAAAGGTAAATAATTACTGTGATAGTTAATAAAAAGTAAATGATTTAATTTTTTTAATCTAATTATTTTAGGGTGATTTTGAACCAGTAAGATATTTCAGTATTGACAAAGTATTCAGAAATGAAACTTTAGATGCTACACACTTGGCTGAATTCCATCAAGTTGAAGGCGTTATAGCAGATTATGATCTCACTTTGGGTGATTTAATTGGAACATTATATGAGTTCTTTAGCAAACTTGGTATTACAAAACTTGAATTTAAGCCAACTTACAATCCATACACTGAACCAAGTATGGAAATATTTTGTTTTCATGAGGGTTTAAAAAAATGGATTGAAATTGGAAATAGTGGCATTTTTAGACCAGAATTGATATTGCCAATGGGTTTACCAGAAAATGTTAATGTTATTGCTTGGGGTTTATCTCTTGAAAGGTAAATAAAAATTAATTTATTTTTAAATTCCATAAATTATAAAAATATATTAAAGATTTTTTTATTTTTTTAAATTAAATGCTAATAGTATATTTTTATTTTGATCAATTATTTTTATAGGCCGACTATGATTAAATATGGCTTAAACAATATTAGAGACTTGGTTGGACCAAAGGTGGATTTACAAATGGTTCAAGATAATCCATTATGTCGTTTAGACAAGTAATAATTTATTTAATATAAATACATATATACAAACTTTTTTATTATTTGTAAATTGTTATTACTTTTAAATTAATAAAATTTAATTCTTCAATATTATAGATATTTGAATTTGTAGAATTTGATATTACCTAAATGTTTTCGTTTAAATGTGTTTTATTTTTTTCCAAATAGAAATAGAAAATAATAAAAATATTTTCACATCATACATATTCCGATTTTTTTAACAGATGTGAAGTTACAACATCATTTGGTAAAAAACCCGATGAATCTTTAGCAGATGATTTTGTAAGTGGAGAACAAAACACTGTAAATCTCATTGAAGAAGATATTGTAATATTTTGTGATTTGAAGTATCCGCCTTATTTTATTCAACCTCTTCTAAATCTTCTAAAACAAGTATTTTCCATGCAAATAAGTGTACATTTTCATTCAAGTATACCAAGTTCAGCAGCTTCAAATAAAGTACAAAGCTTCTGTAATATTCTTACAAGTTCTCTCAATCTTTCATTACCAGAAATTAAACTTGTTTTTATCTGGAAATGTGAAAATGATTTACCCGTTTGTTGTCTAAGATATTCTAAAGGACATGAAATAGCAGGTCAAGTGAATGTAGTACGATGTTTGACTCGATTAATTGAGCAGCGACGACCTGATCTACTGTGGTATGAAAGCCGGGGCGCAACATTTGCTAATCAAGTAGATGCATTATTACAAAAATTTGAGGAGATTGAACCTTTTAATCAACGAAAGATCGAGGACTTATGTAGGCAAGAGAAAAAAAATAGACAAACTAAATATTTCTTTGGAAAAGAAATGAGCATTATTGATATATTTTTAAAATTATAATTTCAATATTGTTTGTGTACTAACATTATAAATCACGTTTCTTTCATTTTTATTAACTGTTTATAAATTTTGCTCGAAATTTGTTGGATAAAGAAACTTATTTATATAAAGTTTGAATTGTTTCTGTTGTGTCATTAATTAAATTATTGATTTAATGTTAAATTACTTAAAAATATATGTTAAATTTGTTGATATTATTATTTTATTATGTAAATAATCAAAATAAGCAAATATTTAAATATTAATCAAAATTTTTATATTTTATTTCATTACATAAGTAATTAAATTTATGTAAAGTAGATAATTTTATTTAAATGAATTGATAATTCTTTCTTTAATTTAATACAATAATATAAAAAGATTGTTATTTTACTAGTAGAATCGGAAAGTAATTTCTATTTAATCCTAATTAATAAATTATGAAATAAAATTGAAATTTATGTGTTTAAATAATTTAACTTTGAACATTCAATTGAAAAAAAAAAATGACTCATGACATAAAACATGACATTTAATATAAAAAATTTTATGTAGATAGGTATGATTGGTAAAAATCTTTTAATTATATATATGTGTGGATAGTATTACAGTAATGTAAATGTGTGAATTTTAAAAAAAGCTTATGTTCAAAAATAATAAAATATTGTATTTATAAAATATCAGTGTAATGATAAATTAATCGATACTTAAATGTAAAAAAATCTATTTAAATTTTATTTTTTACTATTGTCATTGACTTAGAAATTTATATTGTAGATAGAAATGTGATTGATATTCTAAATGTGACTTATGTAAATAAATATATTAAACTAATCATGCTCTTTACTAATTTTTTTAACAAAAATTGTATTCCTAGGGTAATGAGTTATCTTTAGTATAAATTAAAAAAAGGTCGATAATTTAATTAAATAACTTATAGTAATTTATTATAATTCTATTTTAGCAACATTTATTATTTTGTACACTGTACGTAAATAACAATTACAATTTCCTTGCTGCGTGACTTATGTAGTATGCATGAATATGAAATGTTTATTGGTCCATTGTAACGTATGATTTTAGAGCCTTCGTATATATTACAACATATTTGTAACATTAGGCCCGTTTAAAACATTTTTATAGTGATTCCACATTCTTTCTCTTGCTTACTCACATTGTATACATATTTTCCATATTTCATTTTGTATTTTCGTAGACGAGATAAATAGTTTATATTTAATAATTTTTTAATTTTCTTGCTCAATCAATATATACTTCTTGTTGTATGCTAACACGACTTTTTTTTCTGTTTTTTGTTTTTCCTTTTTTTTTTTTTTTTTTTTTTTTTTTAGTAACATATGTAATAATGTATACACTTTTATTTAGCACCGTAAAAAGCGATTTTAGCAACGTTAAAATGTGAAATTCATCCGGATTTTTTTGCAAGTGGAAAAGTTGTTTCAATATTTTACGATGCTTATGCGAAATATGTTTTATCGCTTTGTATGAAAAATATTGTGAAATATAAATTATCAGTCGGAATGTTTTTTAAACAATAAGTAAAAATAAGCAATTTATTTAAGACGGTTGAGTTTATTTCTTTAGGATTCACTTATTGGTTGTTTTAAAAATGCAAACAATTATATCTTTGTATAGGCTGCTTACTTTATATGTTTATTGATAAGAAATCTACATGATTCAGAAAGAATTAAAGTTTAAAGCTTTCATTATTTTTTTTTTTTTTTTTTTTATGTTACAATAAAATTTATTTATTTATAAAAAACGTTTAACAATAAAAATCTCATGAAAAATTATACATTTTTTCCGGCAGGAAATATATTTCTGATACTTATATAGACTTCGCAAAATCGAATTTTAACAATATTTATGTAGAAGTTCGTATAGTTAAACGATTCATTGTAGAAGATTTAGTATGAAAAACGGTAAAAACTCAAATGCCATTCAAGAACGTTGCTAAAATATTTGACTAGACTTATATTTATATTCATTTCGATCTTAAATATTTATTTATTCGGTGACATTAACATTGTTAAGTTGATTATTTATATATCTCAGTGCTACCAAGTGCAATGGATCGTTTTCATGTAATGTAATTTTTATTCGTGTAATACAGATTAAAAATTAATCGTTAGTTCAATAATGGCGTTTCAATTGTAGAGTCGAGCGCAGCTTGGGGCGTCCAGGTCGCTCCTCATCAAAAACGGATGTTCGCCCACGTTTAAATTCGTTGAACCAATATCTAACTGTGGTCATAGATGGCGAAGTGTCCCCATAAACAGCATCCAACTTTGCTTTTATCTCCTCGTATTTTTTCCATCCAAAAACAAAAAGCGAATTACCGAACGATACTGCTCTTCTTCCATCTTAGCGAAAATCACGAAACACGTCTTACTCAAATGGCTGCCAAATCCAAACTAACCTAACAATCAGTCTGAAATTTGTTTTACCGCCGTTTGATAGATGGCAGTACACGATGATAATACCAACTTCTCTCAGGAACGCCCCCTGTCGTCAAACACGAGTACTCATTGAACCGCCCTCGTAATTTAGATCGCAATATTACATTACTGCGGGTACTTTGATAGTGTGAAAATGACGGTAGAATGGATCGACACGATGTTTTTGATACTGTTGCATTTGAACATGAAACGGGTTAATTAATTAAAAAATGTACACGGAGAACGTTTAATTTTATTTTGACGTCATTTCCACACCAACTGAAGCTCTGGATTGCAATGTTTGGCAATAGTTAATTCCTGTTACGTATGGTTTATTTGAAAATTTGAAGTACAAAATTTGTTATGAAAAATTTATTTTCATAATTTAGTTAAAATAATCTTTTGGCGTGATTATAAAAATAACGTTAAAAATGATTTAAAATATATAATGCATATATAAAAATATTATCTTTCTGACAAAAATAATTTATAAAATTATCACGAAGAAAAATATTATCATGCGATGATATTATAAACGAATTTTTATATTATATACAAATATCCGTAAACAATAAAAAAATCATTTATAACTTTTATTTTTTTTCTATTTTATATGTATTCATATAAAATCATACATATTTATATACAATTGTATTAGTTGATGCGAAGACAGTATGCGCCGAAAACGAACTTTGTTGATGTAATGATTTTTTCAAATTTGTTCTTATTGATACTTATTAAAATGTAAATAAATAATATAACAAGTAAAATTAAAGATTTTTCATACTTACGAAAAAATTTATTACTTCAACAAAGTGCTAAATAGCTAAATATTATATCTTAGACGCTAAAAAGGTATGTACACTATAATTATATTAGGCAGTAGTGTATTTCAAAAATATTTTAGAAATATTGCATTAAAAAACTTATAAAATGCATAATTGAAGCATCACGCAAAAAAAAAAAAAAAAAAAAAAAAAAATATATATATATATATATATATATAAACAACGAGTTTTATAATCAAAGAGTATTAAAAAATTGCCTCAATAATATACCCGATAATATTGAAAATGATCAGGATTATATCGTTGAAAATTTTTTTCAAATTATTATATTTTCTATATTTTAATAATAATATTTTTAAAACATTTAATTTAATGAATATATGCTTTTTTTTCATTTAAATTATATGTTTCACAATTTGCAGTATTATTCGTAAGCATTAAAAATTATTATAGCAATTTATTGCAATAAAAGTTTTTTAATTGTCTTGTTACTTTTGTTATTTATCAGATTAAGTCATCGTTTTAAGCTTATAATAACAATGTTTTAAGTGATTTTGTTAAAATAAAAGTTATAAAAAGAGTAAAAATTAACATTTCACTGTAATGTTAAAATATTATTATAAATTGAGCTTTCAAACTTTTAATACTTAATGTGTAGAATATATAAGTTACGTATTTAAAATTTGAAAAAAATAATTACAAGAGTATAAATGAGTCTAGATAACTTCATAGTAAATTTAACTGTTCTGTATTTAATTTCTTAATAAAATAAAAAGATACGCGCATTTAAAAGAATTAGAAATTTTTGAAAAATTTTATTTCGTGTAAAAATGATCAAAATCACTATATTTCAAGCAAATAAACATATTTTCATAGAAGTTTGAGATATTCAGTTTAATATATAACAGAATAGTTAAAAACAGATAAATGTATTTGGATAAGATCGCTGAGTAAAAAATTGCGTTACCTCGCCGTAACGTCACCGTAATATATTCGCCAAAAGTTTTAGATTATCGGTTCTTCCACGTTTCACGTAATACATTTTCATTGAATATTTCTGAATTATACTCTGCCATTGTGAAGATATACAAAACAATTCGTATATAATATCTAATAAATATTTAACGCGAACACGCAACACACAATCTCTAAATTTCTCAAAGTGTGCAACAAACTTTTTGAATCCCGCAAGCTCGAAGAAATGTTGCCTCACAATATCGAGAAACTCGCAAAGTATCTCAGGACATCTGCACGAGATGAGATAAGAGATATTGGCTAGATAAGGCGGTTCGGTTCCGCTCGCGGTCGACCCTCGCGACGGAAGCATCGTCCTCGTCGCTCACAGCCAGGTGTTGGTGCGCAATCGTTGACGCAGCCTGGATGTCTCCTCGTCGTCTTCCTGATTCCGATGTTGTTGTTGTTGTTGTTGCTGTTGCTGTTGTTGCTGTTGTTGCTGCTGATGATGATGATGATGATGATGATGATGATGATGATGATGATGAGCGGCGGCGGCGGCGGAGGTAGGTCCTCCCGGTCAGGAGTTGTGGTCCGGTTGGGAGTCGAGTTTTTGGAAGCGCGCGGTGTAGGGGAGCCGTTGTCGGTAATTAAAGTGATCCCGGTACTGGTTACCGCCTCCTGCGCCGCTCCCGTATTGCCGACGCGAGCTACCGTTTTCCATCCCGGGATTGTCCGCGTAACTGCCGCGTCTCGACGGCGCCAGCGTCGTCGTCGTCTCGGCAGTCGTACCCTGCAAGTGCAGCGGTAGTCGTATTGTGCCTGAAAATTATAAATTATATATTTCTTCATTTTTCATTTTCTTTCCATAAAAATTGCTTACTTTCTTATTTGTCAAAAGATTATTCGTGCTTATATTTCAAAAGTTAATCAAATCGATAAAATATAATATTAAATTACAAGCTCAAAGCTCTCGCGTAATTTTCAATGAATATTTTTTAAAAGTACAATTTAATATTCATTGGTTATATGTATTACATTTTTTCATTTTTAAACGATACGAGAATCGATTTTTTAAATTCATTCTTGTATTACACAGTTTACTTTGATCTTTAAAGGTATTACATTTGAATAAAACTAAAACTATTACCGTAAAGAAATATATTGTTTTTTTATATTAAGGATCTTACCGGATTACACAAGATCAAGCTAAAACATAATCTTAAATTATCATAATTATTATTTGTAAATTAATACATTTTTTTTATGCATTACACGTACAGTTTATAACAAAAGATTTTCATTTTTATTATTTTACATATTTATTAAAATACGTCGTTATTTGATATTTTAGCGGAGAGAGCGTCGACTTTCATAAAAAATTATAAAGTAAAAATTTATAGGGATAAAAGTATATCGGTGTAAGACTCAGAGTATAGCGAGAGGGAGAGAGAAAGAGACCGCTGAAATGTATTAGACTGCAGTTCGCGCTTTCTGCAGTTACTTTTATCACGGATTTATTGTCTTACCAACTTCGGACATTTTCTACTTTTAATGAGCTTTTACCCTACATACTTCGATATTTCCATAAATGTTAATGGGCTATAATTTTATATTTATTTTATAATGGGATGATTGATACATTCTATCTATTTATTTTTTAATGTACATTATCTTATATTTTATTCTAAATAAATTTAAAAAAAACTTGTTAAAATTAAAAAATGTTCAAATGATAAAACTTTTTAAAAGTGAATAAATCCTATCGAAAGTTTATATCTAATATTTATAATAATACATAACAACGGCAATTAAAATATTGACTTTTTATCAAAAATTTTATCGTACCGCATATTCTATACAAAATTTGTCTTTGTTATTATTTTTTTATGGAAAATAAGATTATTAAAAGCAATTGCGCGTTATACAATACAATTAGTTATAAATTTTAATGTCAATTAAATAAATTGGGTAAATATGTTATTATAATTAAAAAAATTTTTTTTTTTTTTTTTTTTAATAAAATTGTTTTTAAATTTTTTCGACATAGCGAAGATATTGCGATACCTATTACGAATTAAGGACAAAGAATCATCGGAGTATTTATAACATAAGAATAATATGAAGATGAAACGAAAATGTATCTTTGGATATAAATTGTATTCTTAATTGTATTTCAAAGTTAAATTTAATTAATCTATAACATTGATCGTTCAATTTTTGGTCAATTTTTTTGATAATTAATTTAAGTTATTTTATTTAATAATTAAATATTTTCATATTATAGTTTTTAATAGTTTTGTTATAAATAAACAATTTTTTTATAAAAAGAAAATTTATTTCTTACCGAAAACTTTATAAAGCATGAGAATAAAGAGTGTTTACGTTATTCTTAAAATTATGGTATAATTTATTCATAATTTCGGACTAACAATTGCGATATATTTTTTATGCATTGGATGTGTGCTTCGGATATTATTAATCGACTTTTTATTGTCGACAGTTTATGGATTTTTTGATTATCAAATATTTGGTTTTGATTGTTAGACATTATAATAGACTTGAGTTGCGTAAGTGTGTACGGTCAATAAATCAATTGGGAAATTTATTCAACTTATTATTATATTATAATTATTGAAAATTTCTTTATTTTTAACAATAATAAAAATCAGTTGAAAAATAAAAAACTCATCGAATTTAATTTTTTGCAAATTTAATGTTAATATTTTTATAACTTTAATGAAAAAAGCTATGCACTTTCTGCGAATAAATCAATAAATTATAATAATTAGTTATAATCCTTTATTTGCCGGTATTAAATTCTATATTAAAATGCACAATGGTGATATATTGTCCTGTAATATTACACATTAATAACAAATTAATATGTATTGATTATATTTATACATTAATAAAGATGTATCTATTTAACCATAAGATTTATTCATAAAATCCATTTATTTGAGACAATTATTATATTTATTCGGTAAAAACGATTCAACTCTGATTATTTATATTTTATTAAATATATTTGATTACCTTTTTTTTCTTTTCATACAATAACTTTCATTGTATTATAAAAGTAATAAAATTGTTTTTATGAAAAGGACATTATAAACGTATACAAATTGAATTACTTTTGTAATTTTTTTCATAATTATAATTCAATAATTCAGCTAAACCGTTCATCCTGTTTAATATTAGTCATAATAATACACAAATTATAGAATTTTAATAATCGAATTAAGTCTATCAATGCGTGTATCTCAAATCATTAATTTATCATAATTATCATTAATAATATAAAAGAATAACTATACATTATAAATAAATACACGGGCGAATACGTTATCAACGTTTCTAATTCGCGAATTCTATTTATCTCTCGCTTAATGCTACGACAAATTATGCAAAATATCCTTATAATATAACGATATAAGCTATGTGTACCTACCGGACATAAATAACGCGCGGTCTACGGCAGCGGTACACACACACACACACACACACACACACGCGCGCAGCAGCGGTGACAGTCGGTTAATTCGAAATCCATACCGCGCACGCGTTCCATCCTCGTGCGCTACCTCTAGCTCCGTCATATCGTAGAGAACCAAAGCTATATACACAGCGTATAATGTACACATGTGTATATGTATATATATATATATATATATACAAGCGAGTCAATTCGCTCGGTCAATCGACGAATTTTCGACCTTCCGCAGTTGTCGCTGATAAGAAAGCGAACTTTACCCGAAGGTGAGGAAAGAGGGAGGGAAGGAGTAATACGTTGGACTCGTCAAGCATCGGCTCGTGAAGGCCGATAATGAAACGTCGAAATTCGTTTGGCGCGAGTTATGTTCGCGCGATATGTTGCATCGCTGACCGTAAATCGTTAACCCATCAATTATGCCTTCTCGAATTGGACATTACATATCGTATTTTCTCTCTCTCTCTCTCTCTCTCTCTCTCTCTCTCTCTTTCGCTTACTCTCGTTGGCTATTATTTAACCATCTAGAGGAATAGTCTCTTCTCTCTCGTATATTTCCAACTTCGTATTAGAGATAGGTAGATGGAGAGAAAGGAAGAGTACAAACGATTGTAATTATTCACGCTATTTTAGCCGCTCGGTAGATTTAATCCTTTGAGTGCTGTTCGTCTGTAATGAAAGGCATCAAACGATCGATGCTGCTACTACTTTGCCAAATAATTATATCTCAATGTTATCGCTTCGATGAGTATGTTTAATATCGATCAAAGGAAGGTGCGTTATTATTAATCGGCATTTTTTATATTCGATTTTTATTTATTATTTATTTCGGTAATTATGCAAGTTAAAAAAAAATATAAATAAATAAAAGAATAATCCAATAATTAAAAAAGGATGTATTGCATTATATCTTCAAAGTTTCGAGGCTTTTCTAACTTATCTTTTCGAAGTGTTTGATTCTAGTGAAAAAATTATAAATTAAAAAAAAAAAAAAAAAGTTCGTTAGATAAAGCACACGAAAAGTTAACCTGAAAGTGGTAAAAGTTTTCGAGATAAGAGAGAGTCATTGTATGCATTCGTATATATAAGTGAATTCGTAAGCTTTTTTTTTGGTACGTCTAACCTACATAAGCTTATGCATACATATAAATTGTCCAAATTATCTTGTAACTTTATCTACGTACTTGCAACTTTTGCGTACAGTTGTCTAAAAACGAATTTTCCTAATTAATAGAAGTTGGTAAAGTTATATTTCGACAAAATTTTTATACTCATCTCGTTTATCGACAATGTTTTATTATAAGTTACAAAAAAAGTTTAAGAAAATTGAATATTTAACTAGACAAAAATAAACGAAATACTTTACGTAACGTAAAAGTTTTACTAAAATAAAGTGAATTTATTAAAATGATGATCTTACAACTTTTGATTTAATTTAAGTTGAAACTAACTTTTATGCTATAGGCACTTAAAGTCTTGGAAAGCGTTGGACGTTAATGAACTAAAAAATTAAAAATTCAGCATGATTTAAAGAAAATTTAAAGCTGTATATGTATAAGTGTCTGTGCAAGCGTTAATATTTAAATTAAAATTTCTTCTTCAAAATTAAAATTTTAATAATTAGGTCTACCGAAAAGTTTTGCTCGGCAATGTAATTCCAAGTTGATAAAAAAAATGGACAGATTTTTACGGTAGACTTGACACAAAACTTCATTAAAATCATAAATCTATTGATTATAAATCGCGATAAAATGAAAATCCGATACTGAATAGACCTTTTTTTGTATATCCAATCGACTCGATTTCTCATAATCATAATCGAATTAATTCGCACGACGGATACAAAGCTTGCAAAGCTTATATCGAACACACCCACAAAAGCGTTAAATCATTCTCTCCCGTTCCCTTAACAAATTTCCATTCTCTCGGCAAGTCGATGCGGGTGCGATAATTTCGCCGGTGCAAATTGGTCCGAGAGTTGCCGTTTCACCGTCGCGCATACCGATACGATCCATTACGTCTTACGGTAATTAATGCACACGCGCCTCTGTATATAAATGTACAAACGTGCAACAACACCAATACACACACGCGCACACACATACACGTTTACCGTATATTTGTATTTGCAAAGGTGTGTGTGTGTGTGTGTATATACGTACCGTTGCGTGAAATCCTGGCGGGACTGCAGGCGTAACTGTATCGCGACGTTACGGCCTCGGAGCGTGAAAGCGCGGGCTCGTGCCCGACTCGCACCCATGGGCACCATGAAAAAAACTGGGCGAAACCTCGGCGGAACCTGTGAAGCAAAGACATTTTCAGAAATGATACGTTTTTTTTTTTTTTCTATTATCCAGTGTTGGTTACTTATATGTATAATATTATGTTGTTTATACATATATACATACACACACACACACACACTATAAATGTAAAAGTTTCTACAAAAAGAGATGCAATGAGAAGAAAGAAAAAGGAAAAGACCAAGCGCAAAAAGTTTGTTACATTTTGTTAATGCTAATCTGGAAGTTTAAATAATAAATTTTCATGATTCGCACGATACAAAAAAAAAAAACAGATTGTACTTTATTATTTTAAATTTTAAATAAAAGGTTGGACTTTTCAAAAAATTGGCAATTACAATTGACAGTGAAAACGTCATTGCAACATTTTTTAAATTATTTTACAATTGATATGATTCGTTTGTACAAGGTTTTTTTTTTTTTTTTTTTTTTTTTGAAAAATAAAATTTTTCCGAAAGAATAGGTGCAATTTGTGATGATTATTTTATTTTCATATATTGAGGGGAGGTTTACCTTTTTCTGAACCAAAAAATCGATTTTTCTTTTTTTACATTTTTTTGTAGTTAATTACGTGTAGAATATATTCCCAAAACCGTTTGGTCGTATATATGTATTTTTTAAAGCTATGGAACAAAAACCAGACCGATCTTAACACAGATTAATCGTTAATCAAATCTTTAAACGCGTTTTTCTCGAAATCACGTTTTTCGAACTGTTGGCCACGATTACTAAAAAACTACTCGATGGATCGCCTTTTTTTTTTTTTTTTTTTTTAATTGTTAAAGTATTTATCGGAAAGTGGACTACAATCAAGATGATATGTGCATTATTTTTATTTTTAGAGTACTTTAAAGAGTGAAAAAAAACTCAATAATGAAAAAAAAAATTCAAATGCCCGCGATTTTGTTAATTTTTGATTTTTAGCGATGATTGTAGGTCAGATGCCGACTACACTCATATATTTTATAAATCTTTTTCGATTTTTAATTTTCGTTCATTTTTGCAGGTGCTAGAGTGGCCAACAGCGGGCCACCTTTTTTGGAGATGGTCACTTTATGGGGCGTGCCATTAATTACCGTCACGATATTTTGTCATAAAAAAAAATTTTTTTTTGTACTTTTTATTGTATTAAACAATTAGCAAACAATTTGAGTTGTTTATTAATTTCCTTCTATGAAAAAAAAAATTTCAAAAAAAACTGTTGTTTTGGTCAATAAAAAGGTAAACCTTCCCATTTTACTAAGCGTAGTTTATAAACAATTAAAATATAAATGCAAATAGCTTCGTAATCATTCGTTGAAAATAAAGCTCGAAATACGTATCTTGAAATTAAATTAACGTTCTTGATAATATTCAAACAAAATTTCACTACTAGCTCTCGCTCTCTCGATGTTTTTAAGTGATATTTTACACATTCAGAGTAAATTTTCACTATTTATTAAATGAACGAGAATGAAAATGCACTCTGAATGAGTAAGTTTATTAACTCAAAACGATATCATGAAGCATAGATAAAATGAAAGAGAGAGAGAGAGAGAGAGAGAGAGAGAGAATGACAGAAAGTATTTTTGTACCGTGAAATTTTGAAAGATAAAAGCTATGAATTTTGGCTCCGGTAAATGTAATTGGAATATAACGCATTAAAATTTTATGTTAATTTCGGTTAATCGTATAATAAGCACACATATTCATACACGCACTAACATACGAGTGAATATTATAGCATTATCATTCTTTATTCATTTTTAAGATAATTGAATTTTTTAAAAGATTGTTTAGTACATCATTATTATCTCAGCGACAAATTTTATTACCCTAAAGACTCAACTTAATACAAGCTTTTTATGTCGCCGCGTTTTTTCGAAGGCGCAAAATTTTTTTATTTTTACATGGATAAATAAATAACGGATAAGATCGACGCGCTCTATTAACTTTTTGTAAATCTCAATATTTAAATTAAATAAATGTAAACTATATATTTATAACTCCTTCAAAAACTATCAAGAACTATAGATATTCCGATTTTAATCTCTATAAAATTATTGCACACACATTAAGGTTTAATGGAATCGTAAATAAATAAAAGACGAAAAAAAATAGATTATTTAATGTTTTCGAAAGATTTTAATCGAATAGAAAACGCTTTGTGAATCATCGATAATAATTTTTTTTATTTGAGGTTTATTTAATAAATAAGCTTTCTTTTTATTATAAAATTATGTTCCATAAAATCCAATTAAAGATTAATTGATGATGCAAAACTTATTAAGAAATAAACTCTAATTAAAAGTGTAGTAGATATTAGAGATAAATGAGTAACTACAAAGTCTAGATAAATACTTTTAGTTCATAATTAATTATTGAAAAAATCCATTATTTAAATTGATAATTTAATTACGAAAATTTTAAAATCAAATATTTTATTTCTCCATTAATCGTATCTATTTACAGTTATAATCGTTATTCCAATTTCAAATGTACATAGAAAGTTGATTTGATTAATACCACATCTAAAAGTACATTAAAGCCAAACAATAACAAACACACGTCGAAAGCAAATACAACGTTCCACGCCTCAAAAATAAAAAAAGAAGATGAGAAAAAAAAAGACTCGTCGTACATGTAACATGTAATGACGTCGAGCTCATTAAATTAATGCGGTACTTCAATTATTAAGCGCTGATTAAAAAATTACATAACTCAAATTGTCATGTGCATTTATAAATCAACTAAATTATAAATATTAAAATTTACGTTTTTTTTTTTTTTTTTTTTTTTCTTTTTTATGGAACAAGAAATTTATCATGAAAAGTGACACAGGCAAAAGTTTTTATACTATAAAATATAATATAAAATTACAAAGGAATTCAATTACAATAGTAACAAATTTTTTTTTAATAATTAACAAAAATTGATAGAATTAGAAACTATACCGACTTTTAATACATTATTTCGTATAAATAATTTCAATTCAAAAAAACAAAGCCGATAATTTTCTTTCGATCGTTTGAAAAGTTAGTCAATTCATCGATTATCAAATAGCATAAGCACTTATTTTTAATAATTACGTCACAAAGCTCGGTATTATTCGCGCGAATTTCGCGGACGCAAATATATGCGGAAATATAACAAAGGAGAGAAAAAGAAAAAGAGGGAGAGAAAGAGCCGAACGATTACATCACGGTTCGACAAATTTGTTTGTTTATCGATTAATTGTGCGGAGTTTGCGTGGGAGTGAAGGGAGGGGGGAGGGAAGAGGGAGTTGATTATTAAAATCGGATCATACATTACGCGCGTGTATGCATATACGAACGCATATAGACGCGTAGACAAGTAGGTATCGTGGCACACCTGGAATTCATCCAACAGTAGATGATCGGATTGTACATGCTGTTGGACATCGCGAGCCAGTAAATCGCAAGATAAAGCTCTTGAATGTACGGTTCGTTCGTAAGCTCGGGTAGATAGGACGTTACGATGAAGTAGACGTGAAAGGGCAGCCAGCAGACGGCGAATATCACCACCACCACCATCATCATCTTCACGACCTGTAACACAAAGCACATACATATACATTCATATATAAATATACATATGCATGTAGCGAGCGCGTAAAAGCCACTAGTTATCGGATTATTATTTCGCGAGCACACAACTAGTGCGCTTTACGTGGGTATACGAGTATAACATCATATGCATGTTTAAGACTCGAGAGAGCGAGTGCGGAACAAACGAGAATAATACACTTGGGAAGGTCAATTACGAGGATTTGCGTCTAGGCGCGATATATGTATAGCCTAGACGGGGAAAGCAAGAGAGGCTTCGTCCGAATATTCTATTTTCATACCTCTAAGACTCTAGGAGCGAAGGGTTCGTTAAATGTGCACACGCCGAGTGAGAGAGTGAGTGTGTGAGAGAGAAAGACGGAGGAGAAATAGAGCGAGGGTGAAAATAGCAAGCACCAGCAGAGCCGGGCTCACGCTTTGCTGCGAGGAAAAGCCTAACGGCGAAAGACGTCGACGGCTCGCTCGTGCATGTCATTTTCTTGATGGCATTAATGCGGTTTAACTTTTGCTTAATTTATAAAGTAAAGCCTCCTTCTCTTTCTCCTCGCTCCATCCCCCCCCCCCCCCCTCTCCGCTGCGAGGAATTATTTCTTTCTCGTATAAAGTCAGTGCGTGCGTTAATTATTTTCCGCTTTTTTACACGTAGTTACGTTACGTTTATTTTAATCGTATACAAGTTAAAACTTGTTAAAATGTTATACTCGCATTATTTATTTATTTTTTTTTTTCTTTAGCTTTATAACGTTGTCAACTTTTTTATCGAAATGAAAGAAAATTTTCTAAAGCGATAAAACTCGTTTTAAAGTTTTTCGCGATACTTATAAATTTTATATCACAATGAACAATTTATATGAGAAAACGTAACGTTGCGTGAATCTTGAGGCTTTCAAGGGACTCCAGTTACTCCGCTAAAATTAAGGTTCACTTTACTCATTTTGTAATTGTATTTAAATATTAAATTTGATACGTTTACGTGTTTAAAACGAGACTTTAACATTTAAAAGACTTTTAAAATAAAACATCTTAATTTACTATTGTTTAGAGGATGTATAATATTTATTTATTTATTTATTTATTTATTTTTTTTTCAATTCGCATAATTGAAATTGGAAAAGAAACAAATTGAAAAAAGTATGCACATCGTGATTTTATTTATTTCATTTTGTTAGCTAGGGCGTAAGATTTATTTTTATCAGCAAACGCACAATCAGTTCGTATTAAACGCACGCTTTTCCTGGTACAAGTCCTGTAGCGTTAACTTAACTTGACACGCATATTGTACGTGAATATTGCGTGTTCCTAGAGTTGGAACAAGTTTATAATTTGATACTTGTAATTATTAATCAATTTAAATTAATTAAGCTAAATCAGTTTCATTCGCCGTTCTGAGAATCATGGAATAACTAAATTTGGTGATCGATATGTGTAATCACATATCGTAAAATTACATTCGCTGCGATACTTATGTTAAATTACATTTTATTAATTCGTATTGTTGAGTAAAGTAAACGAAACTTTTATTTATATTTTCAATAATAATATTATTTAACCGATAAGAAATAGTTTTCAGATTGTTTGTTTTAAATATAATTAGTTTGTAAAATTATCGATTGAAATGTCCAAACAATTACGTTGAGAATAGACTTTCATGCGCAATTGAATATAAATTGAAATTGATACTTTTAAAGGTGTGCGTTTTTTTTTTTTTTTTATTTTAAACAAGCAGGTTCAAAAAAAAAAAATTGTTTTGATCGTCGCTTGTATAACGAGAGAAAAAAAATGATGTGCTTTGTAATTGTAAAAAATATTTCATAAAATTCGAAGTTGCGAAGATAAGTACATGAAAAAGATACGATTTTTTTACTTATTGTTTTTCTTTATCCTTTTAAATAAGTTTTTTTTTTACTTCGAAACTA
Organism: Chalcis sispes; assembly: GCA_949987625.1. NCBI lineage: Eukaryota > Metazoa > Arthropoda > Insecta > Hymenoptera > Chalcididae > Chalcis > Chalcis sispes. The sequence goes on along the minus strand of OX465095.1, from coordinate 71,865,034 downwards.
AAATCATCTTTTCTTTTTAATTTCAACGTATACAGAGTATAGCATTTTTTTGTTCGTTCAGTTGCTTATTCTCAGAAATTTTAAATTAGAAAAATTTTTATTCCTTATAAAAAAAAAACTGAAAAATTTTTCTTCATTCAAAAGCATTTATATATTGAAAAGGAATGAAAAGTTATAATTACGAGAGACAAGAGATAAAAAAAAAAAAAAAAAAAAAAAAACGAATAAAATAAACGAAAAGAATAATAATTAAGATCTAACAATAATTAAATAATTATTTTTAAAACAAAGTTATTTGATTATAAATAAATGTACCTTTGAACAATAATAAAGAGAAACGTGTTGAAAAATCCGATACCAGTGGCACGTATCTCGCCAATCAAATTCTCAATTCACTAGTAGAACGTGCATGTGCGCGTATCTCGTGTAACGCTCGGCTCGAGCCTACTCATCCATACACACGCGCGCGCGCACACACACACACTCGCTCGCACACACTCGCACAATGCATTTACTCATAGACACGTGTGCATACGCCCAACCGACGGGATTGCCGGGCGGGTATTGCGATGTGAAATCTAATCATAAAGGGCAAATGCGCTTCGGTTGATTGCTTATAAAAGGTTAAATCGCTCGGCAGTCGTTGTACTCGGGGACGTTGCGGCGAGTAAAGGAATGATAAAAGGTTGAGATAAGAAGATCGCAGCGAGCGATGGAATTAAAAAAGAAAAGGAGAAGTGGAAGAGTTTAAGGCGAGCGAGAAGAAAGTTAGCGAATTTTAAGGAATAAAAAACTCGGGGTTGTTCGTACGGTAAGTAGTACTTGTTTACAACCTCGTATAGATGAACGATGACGTTTATCGTTTTCGCGCTTCATTGTTAAAGTCATTTTATATATGTATGTATATAAACGTCAAGTTATTAAGGAGCTATATTCAACGCCTCGGTTCACCGTTCTTCTTTGACCGCGTGAAAAAAAAAAAGTCTTTTTTCCGCCAACTTCTTCGTCTTTCTTCGCTGTATTACGGCGTATCTCGTTCCCTCGCGAGTAACTTCAAATGGTAGCGAGAGCTGGGATTTCGATCGTTAAACGGTAATTGCTAGAGCGTCCATTTATATACCTTCCGACGTACCGATCTTTTTGTTTCTCTTCATTTTTTTTTTTTTTTTTTTTTTTTTTCGTTTGGTTGTCTATTTTGTTTTGTTTTGTTTTGTTTTATTTATTTATTTATTTTTTTTTATTTCTTTCGCTGCATTCGTTCTTTCTCTTTCGTTCTTTTTACTTTCGTTTTGTTTTTCATTGCTCGAAGCGACTCGCGCGTTCTCTTAAACTTTTATTAGAATTGTTTTATGCAAGTGAAATATTGCTTTATTATTCCGGGAGTATCTTTTATTTTAAAATTTGAAAAAAAAAAAAAAAAAAAAATAATAAAAGAAGAACCGAGTAGAGAACAACAATGATTTCGTTTTTAAAATGCTTCCTTTTCGTGTAAAATCAGATAGAGAAAATGGTAATATATTTATTTAGAATATTTTCCAACGTTACGTGGCTAAATTTTCAATATTTTCCGCGTGAATTTTGTTTTCGAATATTAACGACGGCGTTGTTCATTTTTCGCAATGAACAATTTATCATCTCGTCTTGTTTAAAATGTCACTCTTAACTTTACACTGTTCTACCAAAAAATGTTAATTTATCATTAATTTTAGGCAAAGTGCCATTGATAACAATCTCAAAGAATAAAATTATCCGGCGCTTCGATTCGCCGGATAATATGTAAATGCATAAAAATTAACTTTGTCTTCGTCAGCTTTATCTGTGTGAGCTTTCAACGAATCAAATTAAATCGATAAAAGCAATTGTCCTTCACTGTAGATAATTATTCGCTCCCTTTTGAAAAATAAAAGAGTAAGCGAGCGAGAGAGAGAGAGAGAGAGAGAGAGAGAGTAAAAGTGACGTTAAAGTAGCAGCCGTGCATTTACAATCAAATCAGAAAATATTCCAAAAGGCGATAAGGCTGAGATCTTTCGGTAAATTATATATATATATATATATATACAACGATGTAGCCTAGGGGGCTCGTCAAACTCATTGTTATGCTTTTGCTGGCGCGCGAGTCCCGTAGCTCTTTTTTCGTGTTTCTTCGCTCCTCTCGTATCTCTTTTGAAAAAAAAAAAGTAAAGCCCGGTAAAGTTTAATTTCAAAGTTTAGTTGTACACGCGATCTTTGATTATTCGGTTTTTGATATACCTATATTTTGATGGGATAGCTTTATGCATACGGCTTGTTAACTACTTTTTTTTTTTTGAATAAACGTAACAGAGAATAAGAGAGACTTTAAAATTTCATCGATTGGTTAAAGGGCTTTGTAGGTCGTATGTATATAAGATAGGATTCGGCATTGTTGTTCTTTTACAAAAAAAAAAAAAAAAAAAAAAAAAAGAGTTTGATTTGTTATGGCGATGAAAAAAAAATTGATTGAAAAGTTGCGCTTGTACATTCAATATTTGCTCGGCTGCACGGAATTTTTTTTTTTTTTTTTTTTTGTACGAGTTGTTTTTGCATATATTACCGATATGATGAACTATTGTATTTATTGAATTTAAATATGCAAATACTTGTACTTTAGATTTTAATCGAAGTTATATGGTGTCCAAAACAATTCGATTATTTATTTTCGAGAGTTTATAATATTTTCACAACAAGTTCCTTCACTTAACAATTACTAAATAATAAATCAATCAAAGGTTACTTTTAATTTGAATAAACACGTTCGTAAAATTGTTTTAATCAAAATTCCATTAAAATTGTAATCGATATATTGATATTAACATCATCGATAAATTATCATCGATAGCTCATTATAAATAAAAATTCTAGATAAATTCAATATAATTATATTCGCAAATAAAGTTTGTGTTAACGCATCGGTAAATAAATCATCTGTCATTACGTAAATACCGAAATTTAATTAACCTCAAGGAAGGTCACAATAATTTAATATCATCGGAGGGATGAACCTTCCGCTTTCGCCTCAATGAATTTCCAGTACATGCGACACATATATTGTGTTAATAAAATAATTAATATAATATTACCAGTTACGCGTTAATAGAAACCTTTCGTTGACATTGAACGGTTTATAAAAATGTTAGCAACAAACATTGACTCACAATTTATTCAATTTAATAAATTTCTGACTAAATTTATGCTTATTCGCTTAATGTTTATCGATAAATTTAATTTAATACCTATTGAAAATAGTTAACAAAAAAAAAAAAAAAAAAAAAAAAAAAATTGCAAACAACTTGTAACGAATGCTGCACAGAATGTAAAAGCTTGAAAAATGTGCGTCAATTAACTTTCTTTTATCTTGTTTTTGCATAGTACAAGTATAAATAGAATTGACCGGAAGCGTTTAAGCGCTTCGCGAGTTAATTATCTCGTATATGGCTGTATAAGTGTAGAGCCATTTTAAAGTGCTTGTATCTTCGTAATTTCTCTCGTCTCCATTATCCATACTTACGTTACTTAGCCCCGATTCGCCCATGTATCGTTTTAAGACGCGTGTATTCATATGTCCTACCGACAAATTATGTCGAAACGATTTTTAAAAAATTTTTTTTTTTATTTTATGCTTTAAACGATGGGTTGTTAACTTTTAGTAAGATATTAGTTTAATAAAATGTCAAATTTTAGTAAGAGTTAAATTTTTATTACGTTAAAAATTACTTTAATAATGAGGTGTGTAATTTAAAAAAAAAAAATAAATAAATAAATAAAAAACAAGTACTAAAACGAACGACCCAAATAACTCGTTTTAATATGTTTGTATATTTTGATAAATTTAATATACCTACATTAAATTTTCGGAAAAATTGGGCTATGTCTATCGAAATTATTCGTTAAAATTATAAATATATAAAGCTGATTTATGATAAATATTGCACTACATATTTATCGATTGATCTTTCATAACAACCCAAATGAAACAATATTAGCAATCAAATCTCCAATTGTAATGATATACTTTTCTATTTAAATCATGACACATATTCCTGTATAGGTAAACGTAACAATATAGATGAATGTGGTTGCGCTGTGCTCCGATCAGTTTCAATTACCTGCACATCAATTCTCTGTGGTTCCTTCATTCAACTGCTTCGAGAAATTCCCACGTGCTTCGCGACCCTCGGGTTCATCATCGCGGCACCGATGTATAATGTAAGCGTTTTCGGAAACCCGACTATAAAGTCTTCCTTCTATCTCCCCCCCCCCTTCCTCCCTCCCTCTCCATTCTCTCTCCCTCTCTCTATATCCCTCCTTCTATTTTCCTCATTTTCCTATTCTCTGCGACGTCAACGTCGTAGTCGTCGTTGTCTTGCTGGAAAGTATATATAACCTTAGTTGGCTATGCACAAGTTTAGCCTCTGTTACAAGTCGGCGTTTCTCCTTTAAAGAGCATCTCTTCTCTACACTTCCCTTTCTCTCTTTTTCTTTCTCCCTCTCTCTCTCTCTCTCTCTCTCTCTCTCTCTTCCACTTTTGCTCGTTTCGTCTTGTCACGATGATGATATTACGTAAGTATATATAGAGACCAGAAGATCACGAGACGAGGAGAGAGAGAGAGAGAGAGAAAAGTTTCTCGTCGTGGCGGGGGCCGAAGTTATTCGTTCGGTTAACCCGGAAGCAAAAAGGTACGCGACGAAAAACAAAGGATAGAAATATCTAAAAGGCCACATATATGGCGCGTGTTCTTAGACAATGGAACGGAATGCCGCAGAACGTTAATCGAAATCCGATGAAGAGAAGTCGCGAAAAATTCTGACCGCCTTCGATTTTTTCTGACCGGCGAGTTTTTTTTTTCTCTTACAACTAACGCTTTTATACGTACATAAACATATATTGAGAAAGTGTAGAAAAAAGAAGCACACGAGAAAAAAAAAAAAAGAGAAAAAGTTAACGCGTTGATGCTCTCGAAGAAGAATTTAAAGTATTATATTGCCCCGCGGACGAAAACGCGGGGATTCGATGTTGAAGTTTTATGCAAAGTTGAAAGGAAAATTCTCGAGAGTTTCTTCTTAGTTGAAATTGTTTTGTTTTATGTGTGTGTGTGTTTCTTTTTTTCCTTTCATCGTTTCGAGCGAAATACTTCACGATGTAATTGAACGAAAATATTGACTTTTATAAATATAGGCCGCGATGGGGAATTATGTAGCGCAAAGAAAAAGTTATCCTAAATTTACTCTTTTTTTATTTTTTAAATAGAATTTTTTAACTTTGTGATAATTAAGTACGGTAAAATGTATTTTTTCTTGTTCTTTTTTAATACTTTAATCAATAACTTTGGATTTTTAGTAATAAAAATATATATCAAAATTTTAGAATAAACGTATTTTAAATTTCATATATTTCAAATTAAACAAACATTTAGCAGATATTGCGTAGATTGACAATTAATGCGAATTTGTAAAATTTCAACACGATAGATATATTTTTATTTAATATTCCACATTTTTAAATATCATTTTACGATGAAGTTTTAACGATTTTATGTCAACGTGGAAGATTTCATTAAAAAATTCATTTTTCCTTATTAAACCGAAATTTAATGAAATTTATATTCTATGACAGACAATATTATTTTTCATAAAATTCAGTCACCTCTTTCGTAAAATTATTGCACTGTTTTTTTTTTTTTTTTTTTTTTTAACTTTTTTCATCTGAGCACAAAGTAATATAATCTTATGAAGAAAATAATATAGTGTGAAATTGTTCTATTTTTTTCTTTCCCGTATTCGAATTTTACCTTTTGAGAAGGAGAAAAATCTAATTTTCACTCTACGCTAACTGCACGTTGCTATTATACATGAGTTTTAAACTCTTACGAAATTTATTTTAACGATATTGCTTCAGCAATTCTATGTGTATTTCGTAATCTTTTGTTAGTGTACAATTGAATTTAAAGATCCTTTAGAAAAGAAACATTGAAAATTAAAGTAATAAAACTGAAATAAAGTCTCTTGTGTTTATATGTGAGACTACTAATTTTTTATTCTAAGTTTATGCAAATATAATAAATTATTATATTAAGAAAATATTTCCTCGTATAAAAAAAATTAATATTCCAGTTTGCAAATTAATTTACACTTTTGAGTAGTAATTGCGTATTCTCCACAGCTAATCGTCTGCAAACTTTTCTCATTAATCTTATTGAATTAAAAAAAAACAAAAAAAAAAAAAAAAAAAAGAAGAAAGAAAAGAAGGAAAAAAATCATTCAGCTTCGTAATGAAGAAATGAAAAAGCTACGTTTATAAAATCTTATTCTTCAAAGCAGTTACGAAAATTGACTTATTTTCGCATTATCAATCGTCTCGCAGATGGCGATATATTCGTCGAGGCGATTAATTCGAACAATCGTCCTCGACCTCCTAACCATGAGCTTTTAACATCGTTAAGTTCATTGCCACTATTACTCACTTAGCCGCGTATATTCGTTCAACAATTCGTTCAGTGTCGACGCTTATTCGTATCCTTCCTCCTTCAACGCGTGAAAAAAGAAGAAAAAAAAAAAAAAAAAAAAAAAAGAATCTTTACTCTTAAGTGTGACAAATAGGGGTATTACTCGAAAATGATCGCGACTCTTTATTACTTTTTCTCTTTCTTTCTTTCCTCTCTTCTTTCACGCTACAATATACATGCGGCAACGAATCGTTCGCAGAGATAGGGACAATACAGAAGTCGTGTACGATAACGTAGAAAATTCGTTCTCTCGTGTCTCGGTGTCGACTTTAACAAAAAATAAAAGGTCAGTCGATAGTCCCTCGTTTAAGCAAACGAAGAAAAGCGAGAAAGCCGTAAAAGAATCGAGCGGCGAAAAAGATGGACTCGGATAACAAACCCCGGAATTTATGGTCGCAAGAAATTGCAAATTTTTCATTCGACGCTGACAAGGATATACATATATACTCGTGCGTTAATTCGTTTTCGTTTTGACAGATATTGCATCTTCCCTCCCCCCCCCCCCCCCCACCTCCTACCGTTCGCTTGTTTTGTCGCGACTCGCTACTTTACCTCGTTACTTGCACTTGTTACGTTTATTCTTTACTTTTACCGGCTGTGTAGTGTACATAATTTCTTCTCTCTACTCTATTAAATCTTTCTCGTGAAAAGCGCCGCGTTCGAGAGATAATTAAGAGTTTTTCGGAGCTGAAATAAATGTGGTTTGTTTGTGTAAGAGATTTATAGATGCACATAATTATTGCGTCTCTATAGAGGAGAAGAAATTTTAGATGAAAAATATATTTCGATTCTAAATAAACAGAATTGTTAAATTGAGTTGGCAGATGAATTTATGCAGATCGCTTCGAAAACTGTTGATTGCCTTAAAGTTTTTATTTAATATTCATTTTTTCATTAATATTATTTAAGACAAAAAAAAAAAAAAAAAAAAAAATATATTCAATAATCGAAATATTTTAAAAAAAACGTTAAAATGTAAAGATAAAAAATTTTTAAAAGCATCGGTAACACCTAATAAGGAAAGATCAAATATTTGGCGTACGCTTTTGTCGCTTAAGATCTATTGTTATCCGCAAGCTTTCATTTCAAAGCTTTTCTTCTTTGTCCTTTATTTTCCTGCCTGGCTGTTAAATCCGTATTGTATACACGTTTATACGCAAAACAATCAGTCCCCGCAAGAAAATTCGAAAGGATCGAATTAATATTTACCCGAGTAATTTCGTTATTTCGTACAATTAGTGCTCGTTATTAAACCGTATTCCTTAAATACAAGGGCATAATCTAACGCGATATTAAAAATTCCGTCGATAAGACGCGTCTCGTTTGCTCAAAAGAGAAAGCACTGCGCGCAATAAAAAACGATACATGTGTGTAAGCATGGGTTACGCACTTGCGGGATAAAAGACTGCGCGACGGTACTACCAGTTGCTATTTTCAAACAAAGCACAGACGTGCGCTCGCGAACCGAGTAAATAGGTAGGATAACGATTAATGAAATTGCTTGAAAAATTAAACGAACAATAGATCCCCTTTACTTATTTTTTCTTTGTGCACGTACATACAACTTTGTGGAGTTGAAATCGACGTATGCGGCTTGGCATTTGAACAATCGGAATTGCGCGTTTACATCATCATTTTTTTTTTTTTTTTAATTTATTTCAAGAGTGCCAAAATACATTGCGTTGATTAATTTTCCAATGTAATTATTTAATTTCACACGATAAAAAAACTGTTTTTTTAAAGAGAGATGGCAAATTTTAATAAGTTAAAATATTAATTTCGGCATGGATGCAACTATAAAATTAAAAATCACGCATCGGTCGATACTTGTTTATGGTATATTGAAATTATAAATTTTATATTGTGAAATGATATAAAGTTTTATTAAATTTCGATGTACATCATTTTTATTTAATAAACATTATTGTTGATTGCGTTTGTATTTTTCAAAACTTGTTACTTTGTGACGATTGCTATTTTTCACTACGCCTTTCATCGAATATTTATTTCTTTAAAACATTTCTTGTGCAAACGTAACACAAAGTATTTTGCTACAGCTATTCAACCTTTTCTCCTTCATATCCATACTGACGTTATTACTTTTCAATTTTCGCTCATTATTTATATTTCCCTTTTAATTCTTTGTTCTAAGAAATACTTTGAAGAGTTTGACCTAATTTTCCTTTAACAACTTTTTCTTTATTTTCACTTTTTTGTTTTTATATATTTACACAATTTTTTTAAAATTATGCTTCTTCCAATACTTGAATTAAACTTTATCAATATTTTTCAAAATTTCTTTTCTATTTTTATAAATTTTTTTTTTTTTTGCTCTTATAAAGTGAATAATTAATTTTAATAGTTAATTTGAATATTTAATTTGATATATATATATATATATATATATATATATATATATATATATATATATATATATATATATATATTATTCACACATTCATAAAGTAAGATTGTATCATATCGTTTTAAAAAAAGACTTATCATATATCTGTTACTTTGATATTTTTATTTATAATTAGTTTTTAGTCGTCTTAAATATGAATTATTTTTTTTTTTATTCCTGTACCTCTTTTTTTTTTTCATAAATCATTAGTCTTGCTTGTGCTCTCTTTATTCTTCCTAATTTTTAAGATTCTTCTTTATATTGTGTCTTTATTCACCGATGTGTCCCGATTTATCTTTTTTACTAAAATCTGTTCTCGTTTATTTTCAAAAATTGAATTACAGTTATAACTTCGTAAACCCGTTAAATATTTTTATTAATCAATCGTTAATTTCGTCGAATTTTTCTTTGAAGAATTTAATATATATCAAAATTTATATTCTATCGTATAAAGAATGAATGGTACACATGTGTAATTTTAAAAGTTCGCCTATAGCAGCGCTAAAAGTTTTAAGCTTCGTATGAAACACGTAGAAAATAACATGTTTCATGCAGAAGGAAGTTTGTAGTAGTGTAGAAAATACTGCTAAGGTTTTTTGTGTTATAATTTTGTTATCAATACTTTAAAATGTTATTAAATGCCGTAAATTTTGTTTGTAAACATCATTACATTAGCTTTTTTGTTTTATTGTGCTTTTTTAAGTGTTTTTGCAATATCATTATAGCTTTAAAATTTTTATCAAATATTTTCTTTGGTATCAATATCGAAGAAATTGTTACGTTAACCAGTAAAGTAACTTAAGTAAAAAAAAAATACTGGTTTTAATTGTGACGAAATTATTAAAAACATAAAGATAAAAAATTTAGTTATAAATTCAATGCAAAGCTTAATTTTTCAACTTTAATTATATTTAATTTTTATTTAACGAGTAAAAATTAATTTTTATAACCCACTTATAAATAATTCAATAATACGTTAAAAATCATTAGTTTATTATTTTTGTTAATCGCCGAATAAACGAGCTAAATGTACACTTCTCCTTGACGTGGACGTAAATAAGTAATTTTAGGCTTTTAAGAACGAATGCCATTGCGTCAAGGTTTTGAAGAAAGGAAGCGCACGAAAATTTTTAACGCGGTCATACGTCAATTTCAGCGGAACGTCGATGGGTTAATATATACTTTCCCTCACCGATTTCGTTTAAATTCCGTTGATACGATTTAAATTATGGGATCAACAGAGTGCTTTTTAATGCGACAATAATGTGTTATCGGCAGATCAATGCTCCCTGGTGTTGAATTTTCATATAAATATTAACTTTTGAGGTATTTAAATCTCATTAACGTTATAATATAAAAAAAAAAAAAAAAAAATGCATTTAACACTCGAATAATCAAGCAACCGTCAAATTGATGGAAAAAAGTAAAGGAATGATCGTATACACCAATTATTTTCCATAAATTATTACTCTTATTCAGAAATATAAAAAGAAGTATACATATATGTTTAACGCTGATTTTTCTAACGTTAACGTACTTCTACTGAAATTTAAGAGCTTTTTAAAATTTCATTGTTTTAAATAGAAAAATTGTCCGTTTTCTTTGACCCATTTAATACATAAATAAAAAACTTACATTTGCAAGCTTCGAAAGAAGAAGTATTTAATTTTTTGTGATTGACAATTTCAAAAATTTCAAGACAGACTAAGAATAAGTAAAAAGTTTTCACGTTAACGACGCGAAATATTTCATTGGCGTGTACGCCAACATATTTAAAAAAAAAGACAAGACATTGGCCACGATTTTATTTATATCGCGTTAAAATAACAAAAGAACAAGGAAAAGGAAAGAAAAAAAGTATAACGATGCTCGAATTTTTGTCTTTTATCGCTTTATATTTTTTCATTTCTTTTTTTAATTGAAGAAAAATGCACGCTAAATTTATATTTTTAATTACTATTTAATTTTTTTTTCATTTTATTACTATTTAATTTTCTATCTTAGACTAATTTAAAAAATAGTATACTACAGTATATTATATTTCAATTTTCAAATTTACGTTTTTATGTATAAATATAAATTATCTTTGTTTTTTTTAAAAAATGTAAGTACTTTTTAAAAATTATATTTTTTAAAAACTTTTTTAATTTTTTTTATTTTTAATAACTTTGTTATTTCGGTATAAATGAAAAGCGTTGTGCCTAATAAACTTAAAGTTTTTTTGTTGTTTCAGAACATAATTACTAGATTTTATTTCGTTTTTCTAATAAAATTTTATGCAATCATCACGATTTAAACGATAAGAGTCCAAGCAAATTTTTATTCACACGGTTACGTAGGGAAAAATGTTGAAAATTTAAAAAAAAAAAAAAAGAAAAAAAGCATCTTACCCTTCGTTTGTTTTTAATATTGTCGAGCTGTCGTTGCGTCGCTTCGCCAATACTTTGCGAGCCCCACAATTCGAGGCCGATGCGCGCATAGGTAAATGTCATCGAGCCAATCGGCAGAAAATATGTCAGGATCATGAAGACGACGTTGTATCTGTAATTTACAATATTCGCATATTTACATACGTGTTTACATTAATAACAATGTTTAAAAAAAAAAAAAAAAAAAAAACATGAATGATTGTTTTGTTTATATTTTTCATTTAATTTTACGTAAATGTATATGGAAATTTAATATTTAATAAGGAATACTTTTGAAAACGTAAAAATTAATGCTCGATGAAATTTAAATGTGAATGTATTTACGGTACAGCTGATTTTATTGTATTCATAAAGTTGTTTCAGAATAAAATGTCCAATGCTGCATATTTAAGATTATTCATTAATGCATATTGATCATATATGTTTTATTATGCTATTCTTATTATTTAATATTGTTGTTATTATTATTAGTATTTAGATTTTCAGTTGAAATATTTTTTAGCTGCAATTAATTTTATTATTATTTTTCAAATTAATCAAAAGAATATAATTTTATCTAAATATGGTTACGGAAAACGATTAAAATTTAAAATTTCATTATTTAACATGATTTTTATTTTCATTATTTAATAAAAAAATATAAATAAAATCTGTGAATAAGCAACGCTTTAACATTTCTGTATAAATTCCGCTCTGTATATCGCAATAAATTCACACTAGAATAAATTGTCGGCATTCGTTTAAGAGAGAAAATATATTGTAATATTTATTTAAGCAATTAAATTGAAAAGATACAATATTTGAATAATTCTAAGCGATATTAAATCTTATATAAAAGCGTCAACTTTAAAAAATTTGTAAATTGTTACAATTTTTTTAAAAGTATCAATGCATTAATTAAAACTAGTCAGTATAGTACAAGAAAAATATTTAATAAAATGAAATCAATTAATTAAACAAATAAGTTATTAAAATAAAAATATGAATGAGCCTTTTTTCTAAATAATTTCATACGAAATTAATGATCGATTAATTTATACGATAAAATAAAATATACTCACAGGTACTCGTCATAGCTTTGTCCATTGTTGTCTTGATCGGGCCAGCTCGGATAGCAGATGACTCTCACCTCGCCGTTGGTGAAATTCTGCGTGTACGTCGTGTAAAAAAGTAGCATCGGCAGAGATAATACGGCTCCAACGGCCCAAATCGCCAAGGCTATACATAGAGTTGCCCTTTTGCCCATACGAGGCCTCAGGGGATTCACGATCGCCATGTATCTGCGAATATAACGAACGGAAATTTCTTCGTAATAAGACCTACCTATACTACTTCCCCCTTCCCTCTCGCTCGCTCTCTCTCTCTGTTTCTTTATACCCTTTTTTCCACTCACCATTTTGTCTGTCTGTCTGTCTTTCTCTCTCTCTCTCTCTCTCTCTCTCTCTATCTCTATCTCTATCTCGTAAAAGCCTTTAGCGCTTGTTTTCGAAAGCTATTTCACCGAACATAGATCGTAATTGTTGATCCTTGAGGCATGACGCTGTAAATTCACTGAATTTCTTTCTTATTTTTCATGCTTTGAGAAGCCAACGCATTATCTTTCCTTCCCTTCCCATATACTTAATCTCGCGTGCGTATTCCTCTCTCTCTCTCTCTCTCTCTCACTTTCCATCATCTCTCTGTCTCCTATTATTCCTTAATTTTTTTCGTTTCCCTTTTCAAAGTCACCACTATAATATGTAAAGTGCTCGAAAAACCGTAAAAAACATCGTTAAGAAGGTGATTAAGTCTTGATAAAAAATGAGTTTCATTCCGTGAAATGTATTTTAAATGTATTATAAAAATTTATTAATTTAAGATATATTTTACTATTTTATTAATAAGTAATTTGGTACTAAATAAATAGCTTTTATCAATTTATGCATTTACGGACAAGTCTTTTATAAGTTGTTCAATTAAAATGAAATTTTTAAAAAATGTTTTCAAAATGTTTTCTCGATTATGATGAAACTTGAAAAAATTCAGCAATATTTCCGTAAGAAAAATAAACAAAATCCAACGAAAAAATATGCGTTATTAGCTGATTAAAAATTTTAAAGCTACTCCGCTTTTGAGCAACGCTTGAATATTAAACGTCGTTAAAATTTGTTCGGTTTACGGAAAATACACGTTTAGCCCATTACATAAGAGGGGACAACATATTGCAAAAAAAAAAAAAAAAAAAAAATCGATTAAATTTGTTACGGCACGGAAGGTGAGCTTAAATTCATGGCCTTGCGGAGCAATTTAAATTGTTCGGAACTTTGTAAAGCAATTTTTGCGTAAAGTCAATTAAAGGAAAAGTCAATAAAACTGCTCGGCCGAAAGTTTATACGAGATGCAAGGATCATCAGTCACGATTAACTAAAGTCCTATACAACCACTTTATTTTCTCTCTCTCATCAAAAACAATTAATCCACGAGGATAAGCTGCGGATAGAAACGTCTATCGACCAGATAGAAATGACTCGTTAATTTTTTTTGTTTTCGTTGATCTTTGGTTGTAAAATAGTTGTGAAATTCGATGTATACGAGACTGCACATTTTTTTTTATTTATTAATCGTAAAATAAAATATTTGTAAAAAATATTGTTTCTCGATCTGCGTATAAGTTAACGTAAGGTTTATAAGAGTATTTAAGTTTCAGTGTCAAATAAACTTGATGTTATAACAAAACTTTTCAGCTTACATATTTCTTTTAGTGTTATGAAATAATAATTTTTATTAATGTTTAAATTTTACATTATTTTTACAAAAACACAAAGTTTATTATTAAAATGGTTATAGTCTTATTAAATTAAAACTAAATAAATATAAAAAATGTTTATGTAATTTTAAATTATTCAAATTTGCTTAGAATTTCAAAATCTCGTGTTAAAGTTCTGTACACGCATTTTTGTAAGTAAAATATCTGTTAAATGAATCTTAACGAATTGTAAATACAACACCAACAGCTATAATCTGTGGCCAAATAAAAAAGAAACTAACGAGCTACAAAACGAATGAAGCAAAAAAAAAAGCCTCAATTTCTTTCCATCCCTCACAGTCCTTGAATTTTTCCTTTCGATGCCATTTTCTAACTAGCTCGAATTGTTCCATACGGATGAGACATTTGGTTCGCGAAGACTGTGAGAAAAAGTAAAGCCATGATGGAGAAAAAGAGAGAGAAAGAGAAAGAAATAAGTCGACGGAGGGTAAAAAAAGCCGTCTAAATCATTACGATTTCTGGCAGCTAAACGCGTCATTTTTTCGTCGGCGAATGCATTAAGGCCGCGTTGCGTACATCCGATAAGAAATAAAGCGACGAGAAAATAAATTTATTTTTGCGTGTACGTTTTTTAAATAACGTACGAGGTGCCGGAATTATATTTTCTCGAAAATGTATAAACTTTCGATTCGTTTTATTAAACGTATATTGCTTTAATGTTCTCTTTATCATCTACCGAATATCTCAACCCGACGGCGACTTTTTTTACGTAGACGTTATTTTTTATTTTCATGATTTAAATGCTTTGTCAAACAGTTTTTATTATCTCGTACGTCACGTAGATTGGTTAAAATTTTTATATCGCCGATAAGGGTTTAAGTCGTTGTGTTTTTTTTTTTTTTTTTTTTCTTTCTTTCTATCTTTCTTTCTTTTATCTCTTTGAGGTGAAAGGTAAGCGAACGGAGTACGCGTTTGCTTATTTTTCTTTAAATATGTGTCAGAGTTCCGAGCGTCGTCAAAAAAAGATAAGAAAAACGAGCGTTAAGAGATATGTGTACGTATATGTATATGTGCATGAAGGAAATCCAAACGGCATAAGACTATATGGAAGTTGAAGCACAATCTCCGTTTATCCTTTTTTTTTTTTCTTTTTTTCTTGTTTTTTGTCAGTTATAAGACGAGAGTCGTAAAAATTATAAATGATGCGACGTATATGCATAATGAAAAAGCGCTTAGTAAGTATTTGTACATGATTAATGTATTAAAATTAAATATACTTTTTTATTAATATGTTAAATTATAGTAAAAAAAAAAAAAAAAAAAAAAAAAAAAAAAATAAATAAATAAAATGGGAATAATAATCATCATCGTTTATAAATAATGTAACTATAAATTGATAAGAAATCTATAAAGCTTACGAGTAGTAGTTTAATTATAAATTTGTATCAAATAAAAAAAAATTATATTTAATTGAAATGTAATCATTTTTACACGCTCGATTAATTGAACCGATATCGTGACATGATTTAACAAAAAATTTCAAGCCAACAATAGTTAATCAAGTTAATTTTAATTTAACAAAAGTTGAATGAAGATTGATATTTATTGCGTACTTTAATTTAAAAAAAATGTTGTTAAACCAACGTCAAATCATTTTTTATTCAATGCATGTGAAACATACGGATTTTAAAAAACGATGAATGATTTTTTAGCTACGATGGAACAATTATATTAGAGAGATTAGATTTTTTTATGAATCGGAAAAATATAATTTACTATCGGAAAGTTTATTCGTTTAAATTCGTTTCCTGTTATCAATTTCGCGTAATATGTATTTAATTTACGAAAATGACAAATTTGTAATTCTTTTTCCTTATACATAAAAATAATTATAAATAAAATGCAAGAGTACGTGCAAGCATCAAACAATGTAACTTTAAAATCACACATTTCGCATAATTTTCTTCGCTTCGCTTTTTGCTGTTCTTACATTACAGTAATTTGGAGAATAAAAATTTTCGGATTTGTCACACAAGACCTCCGCATGACTTTCAATCAAAGTCGGGCAATATTACATTCGAAATAAAATCATCGGAGAAAAGAAATATTCGTAGAAAAAAAAAAAAAAAAAAAAAAAAAAAATTCAACAGGTCAATCAAGGAAATAAAAAAAGAAAAGAAAAAAAAAATTACAAAAGCCCAGCATGGCGCAATATAACGCATCGCGAAGCGAGAGCTGTACGTAAGCGTAGAGGGAGTGAGAGAGAAAGAGAGAAGTCGGTCAGCTACATGCACGGATACGTGCGCGCGTGTTCGCAAAGCTTAACTATATATTTGTCTGTGTACGTGCGTCTACTAGTACACATATATATATATATATATATATATATATTACACGTATATTTGTGGGCTAGTGTGCGTTTGTGTATATCGACCAGTGGCGCCGACGAATAACGAGCTTCGAAAAAGACAAGTGTCATTAATCACGAAGATGAGACCGCCCGGTCTCGACTCTCATGCGTTCGCCCTCTTCTCTCTCTCTCTCTCTCTCTCTCTTCCTCCTTCTCTTTACATTCTATATGTTCTTGCGTTGTTCTATACCTATCTACTAACCTATACGTCCAACATATACGTATATATGTTTCGTACGATCTATTTGAATCATCTATATACGGAAGCTGCTCGATTTAATTTTTTTTTTTTTTATTTCCTTTTTTTTTTTTGCGCATCCGGAAATACTTGCTATACTTTTTTTTCCTTCTTTTATCCTTTTCTTGGTTTTGTTCTCGTTAAAGGAAAAAAAAAAAAAAAAAAAAAAAAAAAATAAACGAGATAAAGAGAAAAGATAGGAAGCTTTTCATTAATTTTCCGGCTGCTCAATTTCAGCCGTCTGCTGTTGTGTGGGCTTTAACCACTTCTCCATTCATATATATATATATATATATATATATATATATATATATATATATATATATACACTATGAGTTCTTTACATATGATTTAACCATGAATCGTTTTTTCTTTTCTTACTTTAGCTTTTTTTATCTGTCATTATGATTTCGACACTAAAAAGTCATTTAGCTTTAATGACAAAAGTTTTATTTTCTTCGATTTGTGAATTTTTGTACTCATTGTTTATCGTACGGTAAAGGATCGCTTCGATACTCGATTGAACTGAGAAATCTACGTGAATTCTTTACAACAAAATATTTTTATTAATTTTTGTATATATACTCTTTCTTTTGTTCTTAACAATGTTATTTTACAATAAAGATATATTCGTTGATAAAACAAGACGAAAAAATGTCTGGATAGTTTCTATGCGATAATCATAGGCTGATAAATAAGTTTTATACCTACACATATAATAAATATAATTTTCGTATTGCTAATGTGCAATAAATATCAATTTTGAAAATGAATTACGGGCCGATAAATAATTTCTAAAATCCGCTAGATAATATTTATTTATCGATCATATCGTGGGTAAGATTAATATACGGGAACGGAGCGTTAATTCCAACTGGAAGGTAAATTTTGACGTGAAACACGGAGAAAATGTTTACTCCGATAGCGAATTGAAATTTCTCGTAAACATTTCAAATGTACGTTAACCGAAGTGTACAATCGAAATACAAGATTTTCCTTCACCGCGTTGCTTATTTTTTTATTTATTTTTTTTTTTTTCCTTTCATCGATAGAAATGACGTATCGGAATACGGCGGAGTTTTAGGTTTGTAAGTTTGGTTTAAATTTACTCCAACGCAATACAATCTAACAAATTCGTTTTGGAAAATTAAATTATTTAAATCCAATATAAGGAAATCGAAACTATACAATTCGAATTCGCAGAATCTTTATTCAATCGATATATGCCGAGATTAATTTGACAATAGTAAAGAGTAAACAAAGTTTGTCAATAACGATAGTAGATAAACTAGTCGTTTATTAACCTTATGTATGCAATTTGAGGACAATTGTATTCATCGAGTGCATTATTGGATTTTAACGTAATCAACACTATGTTCTGATTTATTGATATAGCTTTACTCCCATCGTTATATATATTATATTATATTGTATTTGAAATTAACCATTAATTTCATTTCGAAAATTATTTTCTTTTTCTTAAATATTTATAGAAATAAACTAGTAAATTTGTTTAAAAATAATGTTTATTTAAAAAATTTAATTTTTTTAATATTAGATGAAAAAAATCATCATCAAGGATATACTCGTATTTCATTACGAATATTAAAATAATTTAACCGATGGTATTTTAAAATTTATGTTTTATCTCTCAGAAAATTGTTCTCTCTTTTGCTATTTCTTGGCAAGCGTCCAAGGAAACTGCAAATATGCGTTAGCGCGTGAGGATTACGATAACGCCGCGTCATATAAGACTGCGAGCTACTGGGAGCTAACAACGAAGAAGAAATAATACGGAGGGATATCTAACGTCGTAGATTAAACGTTAATTTACTTAAAGAGAACGTTAACACCGCGCGAGTGAAAAAGGATAATGTCTGATCGGACGAGTCCTGGATATTTTTACGGTTATCTTGCAGTGTAGCCGCGTATCTACACATTGTACTCCGATAGCTGTTTAATTCTACGAAAAACATATGTTTTCTTTTAATTCATTGTAGTTTTTTTTTTCACCAGTACGTAAAAACACATATTATTATTGTATTACAGCAAATGAATGAATATAAAAAATTAAAATTATGTAAAATTTTCGATTCGTCGCAGATATCGAGTTTAATTTAAACTTTAAATCATATCGTTTTGTCAAATATCGAGTTGCAAACTAAATCCAACAAAACCCGTATACGCATTACTCGAAAGTTTAACAAAATAACGACGGATGTTTTGCATCGCTTTAATATCCATACGCTCGAAGCGAAAACCGATAAAGCGCGCGCGAGCAAGTTTCGTTTCTTTCTTTCCTTTTTTTTTTTTTTTTCACAAAAGTTCCAACGTAGCTTCGCTCTGTCACTCACGGTCCACTCGTCGCACACGCGAGAATCTAGATTTTACGCGCAGTTAATTAGCGTGAAATTCCAAAATAATTTTCATTAATTCGAATGGAAAACGTTAGCGTTATAGTTTGCCGCAGCGAGCGTCGATTATCACGCGGCATCCTTTTGTACGTAGTCATTTGCTTTATACTTTTGCCTCGGAATATTTTACTTCGTTCGTGGTAAATTCTCGCGTATTTTCCGCGTAATAGAGCGATGGTGGTGGTTATGGTGGTGGGAGGAGGGGGGGGGGAAACGATTTTCGTGTCGAGTTTTCGCATAGAGCTCGATTTAATTATAATTGAATCGCGCGCTATTTAAATTTACGAAGAAAATTGAGCGATATACGTATACATAAACATATATACGAGTATGTTAAGAGAGAAGAGAAAGCTCGCGTAACGCGCGTGTCTGGAGCCAATTGGAGAACGCGGGAACATTAGCTCAATTAATATACAATTCATTTCCTGTGATTGATGGATCCTGTTGGGCGCCCCGCTCTCGTCCCGTTATAATTCAATGTAATTGCGTTCGGTCGCGACGGCCGCCTCGCGATTCTCCACCACCGAACGCCGCTGGATCCCTTCTCCGTAAACCCCTTTTACATACGTTGGGTTTGTGCGAATGTGTACACCCGTACGCCCGTATACGAGGAAATTTCGTCCTCTTTTCACTCGCTCACGCCTCGCTGTTCAAGGGGACAAGGGTTAACGAGATGGAGTAAGGGGGTTGACAAATCATTGGAAAGTATAATAACGTAGGGGCGGTAAATCAGGGCGAGAAATAAAAAAAAGTAGCCGTGCACGGGAGAGCGAGCGAAACGAGGACGTTTGCGGCCTTGACGCTTATACGTACATATTACTGTGTGTATGTGTGTGTGTACGAACGGACGGTACTGGGTATTGGTCGTGACAAAGAGCTCGCGTCATTTGGCAATTAGGATTCATTGAGTAGAGTCGCCTTTCGACGTTTCGAGATGAAAACATTTTTTTTTTCTTTTTTTCTTTTTTTTTTTTTTTTGTTTTTATGGAATATACATCGGTACTCGGTGTTGGATAAGTGAGTTGTGGGGAACGATATGAGAATGGAAATCGAAACTTACAATTGCCTCGAAATCGAAAATTAAATTTAACCTTCTTTATGAATTATTTATAAAATTTAGTTTTGTGCTATCCTTGATTTATTTATTTATTTATTTTTTTTTTTTTTTTTTTTTTAATTTATTGAATTGTTTCCTCAAATTGCATTTAATCGAAAATTGGTAGGAAGTACTCGTAACGTAAAAATCTACGAATAGCATTTAGTGGCTCGATACCAAATGGTTCATCGTATTTGTCAGTCGAGATGGGAATTCTTTCTCGGTTAACGAATACCTCAATTTCGTATAAATTTCAGGTCTATTTTGCTTAAATAGCGTTAGTAAATAATTTACGATAGCACTTTAAGGTAAGGATTGAAATTAGCTAAATAATTGCTAATTATGCAAATTTTTTTCTACTTAAATTTTCTCCAATTTCGCATTTTCATTTTATTTATTTCGTCTTTTATGCTCGTTAGCAGAAATAGTCGAGAATAATAATAATGCTTAAATTGGCGTGACTAATCGGAAAAGCTAATGATAATTAAACACGCATTTCTTTTGTTTTAGAGATTTTTGTGAAAATTTTTACGAGTGAAACCTTAAATTTTAGATGTAT
The DNA here is from genome assembly GCA_949987625.1 of Chalcis sispes. Classification (NCBI taxonomy): domain Eukaryota; kingdom Metazoa; phylum Arthropoda; class Insecta; order Hymenoptera; family Chalcididae; genus Chalcis; species Chalcis sispes. The sequence goes on along the minus strand of OX465095.1, from coordinate 71,844,217 downwards.
CATAGATTTTTAATACTCTTATCTTGTCATTATTCATTGTAGTCGAGTAATTAATGCATTATAAAGTCGTTGTATTTACCGTTTCCCAAGACATAGTCGCAATTTCACAAAACTTTCATTCATTTCGTAAAACCTTCGTTTGATAAAATTTTAAAATTTCATTTAAAAAATATTAAATTACTCAATGAGTTATTGTGAAGTTATAAAATAAATGTGACAAAAGCGATTATAAAAATTAATTCATTTTATTTATTTGTTAAAGGATTATTTAAATGAGGTGATTTGATCGATAAATAACATGATTGATTAATTCACCTTAAATTTCGGTTATGCAACGTGAAATTTTATCACCGCAAATGAAAAAAAAAAAAAAAAAAAAACAAAAGCTTTCTCAAATTTAACATACCTTTTATTTTGCATTAAATTTGTGTGTACTACAAAAATAATATTTACGTACGATGTATACTAATAAACTCATAACGAGCTTCCTCCATTCCTCGCTCTTCGTCATATCAATGACCTTCGATAAACATCAAGCGCGCGCGTTCTCTTTATAGACCAATATTTCAAAGTTATATTGCGAATTTTTAGCGTCACCGTGTATATAATAACATAGCTTCCAGAGAAATTTACAGCTCTACTTAAAAAGGATAAGAAAAAAGTAATGTACGCCCGCCATAAGTTCGCGCGTAAGAATGCATCGATAAAGCGGTTCGAAAGATTGTGAAAGAAGATAAGACGACCAGCGGTAATTTGTGGATTATATCCATGCATCTCGATAAAATGAATTTAAGACAGATAAGCGATAAGATAAAGTGCGAGAGCGAGAGAGAGGAGGAGGGGGGGGGGGTGGGGAAATAAGGAGGAAGAGGTCGGGAGAGAAAGATAGGAGAAAGTCGAGGGGAGGATGTCTGAAAATAGGAAACGAAGCGTGAAACTCAAGCAAGCGCGCAAGCAAGCAAGCAAGCAAGCAAGAGAGAACTTGCCCGTCTTTCTTGTTTGACGAGGAAAGTTGCGGAAACTCGATTCGACATTTTTTTTTCGTTTCGCTATTCTCTTTCACCCTCTCTCTTCCTCTCTCGTGTTCTCCTTTCTGTTCACATTCAGCGCCAAGCTTGATGTTGATTTATCGAGTTGCTTGTAAATTATTTCAAAAATTAAGTATCCGCCGATTAGTACAAGAGTAGTTGCCTTTCTACGTAAAATTTGATGGTAAAAGAATTATTTATTAGGTTTATAAAGTATTTTAATTTACTATTTTGCCTTTCAACACTCGCTATAATCTCCTTTTCGTTTTATTCTCTTCTTCGTTTCGTTTCAAACGAAATGAGAAACTTTTTGGGGTGTCGGGAGAACGCTTTGACTTCAAGAGCCTTGATAGCTTGAGGTTAATTAAAATCTAACACGATGCTTATTACTTAGCAAAGAGCAAATTTTGTTTAAAAATCTATAAATCATGATTAAATAAACTGTTCATTATTCTGTTTATGAAATAATTGCGTTGATGTTTTATTAATAAATTATTTATGAACATTTTTTTTCTCATTTATCAACGATATAATACAAAATTAAATATTGTAAGACTAAATTTTAATTATTACATTTAATGAGGTATTTTATATTGTAGAAGAAAAAAATAAGATTGCTTATAACCTTCAGAGTAAACGTTTACAATTTACATATTTTTTTCATAACTACTAAAAAATTTTAAAGAAAAAATATTAAAGGATTTTGTTAAGTAATTAGAAGTGTTATTTGTTGTATTATATAAGTTTATCTTTTATGATTTTTACATGTTCAATTTTCATGAATTTTCATGTTTATTTATTTATATTTTCATGTTTATATATAGATAGATAGATAAATAAGGTAAATAAAATAACTGTTTTATTGTGTTTATGTATTTTACATTTATACTTGAATCGATCAAATGCAACAGATGACGTAAGATAAATAAATAAGACAGAAATCACGTCGGTGAAAAACAAATTGAAATGCTCTTGTTTATCTTAAGTTTTGTAAAGCCGTAAAAAAAAAAAAAAAAAAAAAAAAAAAAAAAAAAAACAATGCAACCCTCTTAAGCTCAATCCAAATGAGTAACTAAATAAATCAAAGCGAATAACGGCAGTTTGTCAAAAGGCGCAACGTCAAGAGTGTACCGATAACAAATACGCGCCTTAAATAAAGAACGACACAGAGCAGAAACGTAGCGCCGGTAAAATTGGAAACGAAGAGCAAACACACAGACCGATATATATATACACACGCTCGATGCTATCTCGGAGAACGGCAACTCCGAAGTACCTCTTCTCTCTTAGCTCGTAGTTGGTGCAGAACTACCGAGAAACGCGTGCGGCGTATCTGTACTGCAACCGGAAGCATCCGTTGGGAAACTCTTAGCTCCTTCTCTCTGTAGTAATTTGTAGAGGAGCCCTGTCCTATTCCTCCTTCTCCTCCTCCTCTTCTTCTTCATCTTCTTCTTCTTCTTCTAGTTGTACCTCTACTTCTTCTTATTTTGCCTCTTCGTTCGACAGCGAGCGCTCGCGAAAATGGATGCGAGTTTCGGTGAGTCCTGTCAAACTATCGCACCGAGAGTTTCCTTCCATTCGAGCTATACATATATATATATAGTCTCTGCTTGCACACATAAATTTTATGTTTTCACCGTTCGCTCTACTCGCTTTTAGTCTCGTTTCGACCGTCCTCGTTTCGTGCTTTTGTAAGGTGAAAGGGGAGGAAGGGCACCACTTTAATCGCGTCCTTCGTGCCTATTCAAATATTCACGCACACGCGTACACGTGCATACTATATACACGTATGTGAACTAGCCGGTAAAATTCAGTAGCGATTTTTCATTCCGCAGCCATTTTTTTCTTTTTCGATGACGCGACGTTTCTTCCCACACCTCAATAAGCCCGAACGATGAGCGATCGATGATGGAACAAGAGAGAGAAAGAGAGAGAAGGAGAGACGAGTTCTTTCCGTAGCTTCTTTTTTTTCCACCATTCGGCGTACTTTGCAATTTTTACAGCACCGCTTTTTATGCCACGTGAGCAGCGTGAGCGACGTCGAAACGGATAATCAAGCGAGAGCGTTTTTACGACTGTCTATATGGTATATGGTTTGACTACCGCGCAGTCGAATTAATTACGATTCATGTATTGTTTACGTTTCCGAATGTTGGATTGTATACACTTTATTTTTAATTCATTGTACGTAGCAAAATATTTTTGCCTAAGAGGCGCACGAATAAAATTTATTCAAGGTTTTTTGTTTATCGAAACTATTTTTTCAAATAATACAATTTGTATATAGAATTTTGTCGCAGAATCGAGATTATAAATGACGCAATAAAGAATTTCGTTTGATTAAAAATAAAATCGTTAAATTATTGAGAGACAACAATAAATTTATATCGTTAAAAATTAATTGAAACACATCGATTTTAACCATCATGTTTGATTTATCTAAGCCAATCAAGTTAACCGAGTTACGAATTTATTAAAAATGTTATCGAAGAATCACGTTAATTATCAAACTTTCGATCGCTTTAACTTCTCCTGGTATTACGGCAAATGTCTAGTAACAATACATCAAAATTATAACATTATGATAGACAAACTTGCTTCAGAGTTAATAAAACTATGGGATATGTGTTTGCCCGTAAAGAATATAATCCAATAGATTCGGTATACGAAAAAAAAAAAAAAAAGTGCCAAAAAACGAAGAATCAAAGCTCAAAGTGAAACAATTTATCAGAACGATATAAACTGCTCCTAGACACGTAAATATTTTCGGGCTTTCAATTTTTTATCCTTCCCACTTTTACCGCGTGGTCTATTGTTCCGTCCGCGTTCCAACCATAGGCTCGGATCAACGTGGGAAGCGCATCTCGAGGATATACGTGCGGCGAGTCCGACAAGTTTCGTCTCATCGGCGAAAGAGAGATACCATACATATCCGGTGTAATGGACTTCGCGGGTAGAAGCGACAGATGGAAAGTTTATCCTACCGCGCGTTGGTGATTAATGTGAAAAAGTTTAAGGGGAGCCGCGTTGTCGAAGAAAAGAGAGTCGAGAGACTAGGCGATGTGTGTGTGTGTGTGTGTGTGTGTGTGTGTGTGTGTGTGTCTATGTGTATGCAAGTTATGTTATTCAAATCTTTAGAATTTCTAAACGCACGTAAGGTGGAACGGAAAATGAGGTCAGCTGTTGCATAAAAAATTTATCGTCCTTTCTTTTTTTCATTCTCTCGCTGTTTGTACAGACAAGACTAACAATAGCCGCTGTGACTTAATGCAAAAATTTTGTTTTATTTTAAAAATCATTAACCGTTATTTATACGTGGATGTACTTTTACAGAGATTTTAATTTGTTTACAAGGATGATAATTACGCGGTAATAATTAATTCAAAAAATTTTTTTTTCTTGTTGATATAATGGTATATAGTAGGTTGAATTTAAATTGAGATTAAATTTAAAATTTTGCTTTCGAACATAATTTTTATATTTATATTATATTAATAGCCGTTTGATTTCAAAATTATTTCGAAAATGTTTATTTATTTAAAGCGTAATTCAAATACTTTGAAATATTAATTATTTTTTTAATCGATTACAATTTCTACAATTTATTTATCATAAAGTTTAAACTTTTATCTACAATTTCAATTTATCGACGCAATACAACCTTTAAAATTTTATTAAACGTTAAATGATCCTATATCGAGTAGAATTACTTAACTCTTTAATAAAAGTCTTTTTAATAAAATTTACTCGAACCTTTTAATAAAATAGGTTTAAATCCCAAAATAAATTGCATTCAACGGACGCTATTCATACGTTTTTCTTGAGAAAAAAAAAAAACTTTTATTCAAACTCGAAGTCATTTTATTGACAACGTACTTTTTTTATTTTCATTACGTTATGTTTTTCTTTCTTTTTTATTGTATACATCTTTAAAACATAAATTTTATGAAACTCGTTGAAGCAACGTCTCTCCAGTCATGAAAAGAATTTCAATCTTCCATGTACCAGCGACACGATCGAACGATTCGCTTTTCAAGAAGTTTTTTCTCTGCACTCATCACCGATTTTTCAATAAGCATCCTTAATAAAAATAATAAAAAATAGAAATATGTATACTCACTTGCATACACTACAAAAAAAATCCCGAAATATATTACTCTCTCTCTCTCTCTCTCTCTCTCTCTCTCTTTCAAGCCGTTTCTCAAATTCACGCATCAACCGGGATCGATATAAAACGTTCGGCAAAAGTTGCGTGTATTTGAATACTCGTTGGAAAAAACGACGAGAGAGAAAATATGAGAGAGAGAGGAAAAAAGTCAGATGATCCATCGGTTAGTCGTTTACGCGCGTGAACAAATGGAGGGCCAGAGACGCCTTCGTTATTAACCGTAGCCGCACATTTGTTTTTGTTAATGTAGGGTTATCTGTCCCTTGTTTCTAACCAAATGACTTCCATAAACGTATATATATATATATATGCAAATATGTATAGATGAATAATTTGCTTCGAGTTGATCATTTTTTATTCGAGTTAGCAAGGGCGGCGTGCACATTTTTTAGATTATTGCCGTCTCGAGTGCGATATTTTCGTTAGTAGGCGTTGACGATGGCTTTTACGTTTGTTCTTTAATACTGATGGCACGACGCTTCGTGAGAAAATTTATGAGTGCGTTTATTTCGTAATATTTATCGCTCGATTTCGTACGTTTATGTGTGAGAGAAATTTTAACGTCATTTGAGATGATTATACGACGGGATAAAGCCACCTTGTGTCTAGTTTTTCATTTTAGTAACGCAACTTTTGCTTTTCATATATAGCCATTATTTTTCAGAATTTTTTATGATTTAATTACCATTGAGTGATTGATTAATTAGGTGATTGTCTCAATCGGTTATAATTAACAAGGAGAAAATTAATAATCTGATAGCTTTAATAACTATTCTTCGTCATTTAAATTATTAGAGTTGGTTTGATGAATAGATCGAAAAAGAGAAATTCACAAGTTTCTTATTAAATATATTCACTCGTAGAAACAAATATTTATTAATTATCTTATCATTTTAATTTTCACTGTTTCATTTTAAAAAGAAATATATATATATTTAAAATTATAAATTTTAAATAAACAATCGCGAAATATGATTTTTAATTTTTATTATCGTATACGCATTTAAATAGAGGTACGGTTTAGGTGGATGAAAAATTTTCCACGTATAAACAAGTAAATTTATAATATACTTATGGTACAGTTTGCAATCGGAAAATATTGCGATGCCATAATGGAACTTTAATATTCGATAGCCTTCTTAAATTTCACCTATCTCCGATAAAAAGTATATTTATCGCTGCTTTCATTATAAACTCAATTGGTAAAAATAAGGTGACACGATGGCTATCTCAAACTTCATTCTTATCTACTTTAAATTTATAAAGATATACATACATATAGTAAATATTTTAAATAATAATATATCTAAATTTAATCAACCTTAAATAAATATATTTTCTTCTAGGTAATTATATTTCAAGAAATTTTATAATGGCAATGCAAACTCATTTATTGTTGAAAACTTACTTAATTTTTTTTTTTTTTTTTATTTAATTAAATATAGTTATAAAATATTTTATTTCATTTTAATTTAATTATATCGTCGCGAGAGAAAGTTTCCATCGCTGTTGCAATATAAATTTATTAAAAATATTCGATCACGATTGTGCATACATTAAACAAATATACTTGACAGAATAATTTATTCAATATTTATAAGGAGATGATTTAAATTTTTAAATCTGAAATTTTTTATTTATATTAAAATTGTTTATATAAAACGCGAAGCAGCAATATCTCTCCAGCATTTAAATTTAAAAAAGCATTAATTTACATGTAATAAAAATCGTTCGTATACCGTTAAACCGAGCGCTCGAAATAACGTACATCGGAATCCTTATATAAGGTATTCCTTTCATGAAAGCTCTCGGCAACGATAACGATTGTATCAGCGCGAAGATAAGAAAATTTCCGATCAATTTTAACGGTCCATAAGGCGCGCACAACAAGAGAATTACAAATGCAACCTCCGCTCTATTCTATATGTGTACACGTTTTCCTGCGTCCCCGTAATCTTATTCCTTTTTCAAGTATTCGCGAACTACTTTCACGTATCGATGACAAAACGAAAAGCCAGAGATTTTCGATGTTGTTCGGTTAAACTTATATACATATATCTATGTATATGTACAAGGTTTACAAGAAAAAGCTATTCGCGCAAGAGCGCGGCGAATTCGAGGAAGTCGCAAAAGAGACGAAACTTTAACGAATGGTTAACTCGAAACGTTTGTCAAATAAAACGAATATTCGCGTGGAAGTTTTTAATCTGAAATTTTAACCGACGTAACTCGTTTTAAAAGAACAACGATTTTCATCTTATTAAGTCTTAACCATCGTTTAAATAATCGTGTTTCGTTTTGAAAGAATTTTTTATAATTTTAATATTCGCTTGTTTCAAAAAGATGCGTTCCTTTAATTTTTCGACGACTGCATTTATTGCAAAAATTATTAATTTAAAAAAAAAAAAAAAAAAAAAATTAAATTGGTAATTTATTATTTAATTATTACTGCAAGAAAAAATAAAACTTTTTTAAAATCAATAAGACAAAAAACTTTATCTACAAAAGACGGCAAATTTCAGATTTTAGAAAGTGAAAAATTAGTTGGCCCACAAGGCGTTCTCTCAATTTTTATTATGGTCGAAAGAGCGATAAATCACCTCCCTCCAACGACTGATTTATCACTCGTAGGTCAGATTTAACGAGTGAGATATCGTGACTGAAAGGCTTACAGCATTGTCTCCTTTTCTCTCTCTCTCTCTCTCTCCCTCCCTTTCTCTTACTCTCTCTTACTCTCGGGCTAGCAGCTACTGAGCGGCGCGTAACGCAAAAGCTTCTGGACTTTGATAATAATTCACGCCTTCCAGAATCGCTTCCACGTACCCTGCGTTTCCCATACTGCAAGTCTCTCTCGCCTAAAAGTTGTATCAGGCTCTACGTTGCGGCACGTCGTCTCGAGGATAGAGTCTCGTGGTATACGATGAGAGTAGTTGGCTCTTATATGTGTGTATGTATGTATACGTTTGTATCTATGTATACTCGGTTCAACCCGAAACTTGCTACTTACAACATTAAACGCACCGTGAATATCTTTGCGCGCGGTATGTGCGCACTTGCCACGGCTAATACCGGTTATTTGGCGAACAATCTTCATAAATCCTTGCCGCCCTTTCGCTCTCTTCTTACCTCTTCTCTCTCTCTCTCTCTCTCTCTCTCTGTATTTATATATATATATATATATATACTTTAAGAATACGGTTAAGCTCTTGTGGATGTAGCGGCTGCAGAGGCAATATTTAATAAGACTTGAATGAATTTCTCACGAGGTTAACTTTTCGTATGAAATTGAGAAAGTAACGTAATTTAACGTTATAAAGTGTTATGTAATCGAAACGATCTTTTCTTTTTTCGAAATATAATAAAAAAATTTGCATAACAATGTCTTGTTTTATGTTTTAATAAAATAAAATTCGTTTACTTCACAATCTTGAGCGAATATTTTTAACGAGCTCTTATCTATATTGCAGATCATGTTACAATGATTATACGCGATAAAATGCGCATTAAAAATTGAAATACAAAGTAACGATAAAGTAAAATATGAACAATAAACAGTTTATAATCAATTCGTAATGCGTCTTTACGTAAAAGTTGTAAAAATAAAATAGCAGGAATAAATTCACGCAAAAATGTAGTTCTGAATATATACACATAGACAATTCCGAAACATTTAAAATCTACACGTTTATGTTCTGTTATGGAATTTTAATAAAAAAAAAAAAAAAAAAAAAGATATATACAAAATTAAGATACGACAACGATTATTTATAACCTTCGAAAATGTAGCTTTTAACGGAAGAAGAAAATATAAGCGAAAAAATTAATCAAACGCACAAAGCGACGTAAAAATTATAATAAAAATTACACCCACAATGCATGGTGCTTCATTAAATCATCGACGCTCTATTTATCATCATATAAAGACGCGTCAAAAATAAAAATGAAGAAACAGGAAAAATAGCGGTTTATTTCACAGAGGCAACTCCCGAATACTCATCGGTCTCGTTTATCGTCCCTTGGCAAGAATAAAGTATACATCGAAGGGCCGAGAAAACGACGTAGGGAAAGAAGTTTAAGAAGAAGATGAAGAAGGAGGAGGTTGCTATTGGATAAGAAAATTATTATACGGTAGAACCGGGAGCCTAATGACCGAGATGTCCGAGTTTTACGATACTGTTGCTCGTTTTGTCGCGAACTCTTTCTCCTTCTTTTGCTCTTCTTCTTCTTCTTCTTCCTTAACGCGAGACTAAAGGGAGCCGATGGAAATCGGAGGAGACGGTGAAGCCAATCAATATAGTCGCTCTTAATCGTCCGCTACGAAAGCGTAATTTTCGCCGTATAACATACACAAACACGCGAAACTATACGAATACTTATGTATGCAGTTGAATATATACATATATATAGATCTACAATCTCGGGCGTGCTGATAATCCGATTAGAGGGAACTTCGAGCTGAATTCTCTCGGACGCTTGAGAGTGCGCGATACTTCGTGTACGCTCGCTGCTTTTACTGAAATTCGTAACGACACGCGCGTGAAAGAGAGAGAGAGAGAGAGAGAGGAAAAGTGGTACGATCGATTGCATGGGTATATATAGATGCATAAGTTGGCGAAATTTTGTTTTGTAACTTCTATAGATAACAAAAGTAAAGGAATAAATTTCTCTGCGCACGTTAAGGTTTTATATCTGGATTTTGAAAGATTGTACAATATAATTTTTGAGCGATTATCACAATTTTTCGTTAGGCTATAATTATCCTTAAGTAGGTAAGATACGAGAGGTTGATTTTACGCGAGTTTTTTTAAACGAGTGTTTACAAAAGCTTTAAAAACTTAATACTTAACATCTGACCGATGACACTTTATATCCAGGATAAACATTTTAAATCAAATAATCTCAATGTTGAGAGAAGTAAACGATTTTTTAAAATTTTTTATTAATACTTAAGTATAATAACTATCGTGCACTCAGTATTAAAAAATACCGAGTAATTAACTTTGAAGTGATAAACATTATGCGAAAATAATTGTTCGAAAATAAGTCTTAAATTTTGTTTCATTTTGTTAAGTTTTAACATTTCTATTCATAAAAAAGAATATGACGAGCTTGGAAAAATCTACATACAGCCGAGTCTGACTAGATCGCGACTTTAACTACTTGCTTAAGATTCAAACGTACATGCAGTTTATGTTAATTTTTGGATTTTAGTTGTTATACCTTAATCATATGCGCGAATTCATTAAAAACTTTAGAATTTTTCACGTTGTTTTATCGCGCACGTGTTCGTAAAGCTTTCTACAAATAGACAATAGACTGCTTTATGCAAAATTTTATTTTAATGTCTTAGATTTCTCTTAATCGCTCTTATGTATGAACGTAATTAGTTTGAATAAATTAATAAAATAATTAATAGGAAATATAAATATAATTTATTTACCTGTGAGAAAAGTTATCTATATACGTTAATATATATATTTTTTTAAGCGAACTTTGTTTTTGTATTGTGGGTATGTGTTTCTGTGATTTGTGTCTTTTTTTTTTATGTACAAATTATACCTGTATTATACGTGTATTTTATTTACTCGAGTATGCATACATACATATATAATCTTACAATATTATAATACCTTTCACGTACCTCGCTATGCACACCGTCGATTTATAACAAAACTTTTCAATTTAACCGAATTCTTGAAATATCTATATACGTTGAGTTATTTTTTCGTTTCAAGGAAGTTAAGTAAAATTTTCACGTATCCAATAAGGGAACGATCTATAAATTTTCTTTGCCACGCATGAATAGTTTGGCTATTGTTTCACTATCCTTGAATCGATCTTGGAACGCTGCGAGCTAGAATACATAATACGGCAAATTCGGTGCGTCACTCGTATAAATCAAGAGTTTACCAGTCATAATTTCATTGTGAATTCAATGCTTCTTTTCCGTGTACTTTTATGGCACTAGTTTTGTAAATTTTATGTTTGATTGGATCGGATTGGACGATTGTTTGATTGGACACTCAATATACACATATTTTTTATTAATTTTTGTGAATATATTATATGTGATTTACGTTATGGGCTATATTGATTTTCTTAATCGCTAATTCACTTATCATTAGAATTTAAATATTTAAATGATGAATGTCCAAATAAAATATCTACATAATTATCGGTAATTAGAAAACATTTGAATTTTAGTTGGAACGGGCATATATTCGAGTTTTGGTGCAGCAACTTTCCATTGTCCAGAAAGTTTCAAAGTGAGGAATTAGTTTTGTAAGAAACGTTGAAATATTCACTCGAAATTTAATGGAATAGTCGACTGATATAGTAAAGAAGGGCAAACGAATTTGGATTTTACATAAAATCGATGAATTTACAGCCAATTATTCAGAATCTCGAGCTGAAATTATTATTGCGAAACTAAGAAGTAAAATTAATCCAACCTGTATGAATAAAACAACGACTAACTTTGTTTTATTAAATTTTAATATATTTTGATAGTTTATAAAGTACGTATTAATTGTGCAGTTATCATTTTTCACAATGCGAAAATGCAAAATACGTCATATGGCTTATGTGATTATTGAATTTCAATGGTTATCATTTATCAAATTTAATTAATTATTGAAAGATTTTTATCGAATTGAATTAATTTTTTATAGTATAAAAATATAATTAGAAATTATTTTCTTTCCTAGTGTGAAGATATTAGAAAAAGTGTTTATAGAACGGTCGTATTAAAAGACGATTATCTTCATCTATCTTTCATCCAGCATTCAAATGAAATTTCGACTTCGATTTATCATCGATTTATTGTCTTTTCCTAAGTCATTTAACTTTTCTAATGCAATAAACAGTCATTAGATACTTTAAAATATTTAATTATTAATAGTAATTTTAAGTTTTTAAACTGCTTCCAATTATTTTTAGGAAACAAAGAAAAAAAAGAAATGTTTTATTTATAATTTTGATTATTAAAATTATGGTACATTTTACGTAGATAGAATAATTCGAGCAAGGAAAACAAACTTTTTTCTCTTGGACACTTCGGGATAAATTCATGGATTAGCCTTTTGTCAATTTTCCCGAAGTCGATTTTCGTCAAGATATCTACCGTTCGATATCGTTGAAACTTCCTCCAATAACACAAATATATACCCACAAGGAAAGAGCATGTAATCTCAAAAACACGGATTTCGACGCAGCTTCGAAGATGGTTTCTTGGCTCGTTTCTAAAAGATGAAAAGCATCGCTCCTAGTTTGTTATTATTGGCCTAGTCTTGAAGTATACAAATCTTAGCAACGTGAAATACACAATACACAAAGCAGATTCATTAGAACTTAAAATTTTGGTGAAATTTAAATTTTTGAAATTGTATGATAATTTTTTTTAATTTCGATAAAAGCAAAAAATTTTTAATTCTTATAATTCTAGAATTTTAAAAAGTTATATTTATTTAACATGCGATAGCATCAAAGTAAAACGAAAATTTAAGAAATGGTTAATGAACAGTTAAAATTTACGTACGAAAGGAACGAAAATAAATTATAAAATTAAAACTTTTAAAGGAGCAAACAAATATACATTAGTTTTGAAGCAAATCGAAAATAATTAGATTTTATCTGATGAATTTGTGACATGTAAATTGAAATTCAAAGTTTTCCAATTCCTTTGTTCTTTGCAGGAAAAGCCGATCGAAGAGCAATTTATAGCACAAGTAGTCTTGAACAATAGTCTCGTTCAATTTCCTTGTAAGAATTTACTTGTCTAGAAACAATGTACATTAATTAATTTAACTACCTGCATCGGAATACATCCATATATATATATATATATATATATATATATATATATATATATATGTATTATTTCAACTCCGTTACTTTCATCTATTTTAATGCTCGCCCAGCTATTTTTAAGACCATGATAAAACCTCATTCATTTTAAAATATTCGCGCGCGGTAAGAATCATAATGCACTTTACCTGCGTTAATGTTCTGTTAAAAAAAAAAAAAAAAAACTAAAAGACAGAAAAAGAGGAGAAAAGAAAAATATGGTTTCTCAGTGATATAGAAAGGTTTGGGAAAGTAAAGAAGGTGAAATGTGATTATGTTAATATATCCGATTTATTGATAATTATTGCGCCGGGGGAACAAATATTTTTCCATCAAAATTTAGCATGGCTTTATCGTGTGCCAATGAATCAAATTTACGCTTCGAGTAAATTTATTAATGTTGAATTTGATTTTGCAAAATTACAACCCGTATACTTGCACGCGCGATCCATCTTTGGTAAGTAAACGTATAAAAATTGAATTTCTGATTGTCATCGTAGTAATCATTCCATTCACATAGAAACTAAATGCGATTCATCATTCACCGGCAAATTCGTATTAAAGGTCTAGAAAGCGAGAGACAGAGAGAGAGAGAGAGAGAGAGAGAGAGAGAGAGAGAGAAGGGGTTCCGACGTCAAGCGTATTGCCATTGACAGTAATTGCTCGATCACTCGTAAAATAATAGCCGTCGATCCTCTTTCCTCTTGGTTTTCCGTAACTCGTGTACCCGGTACATCGTGCATATGCTTCATCCACTTTTATCTCACTCTCTCTCTTTTTTCTCTTCAATATCGATGTACTATGCATGATGAGCTTTGAATCGAATCACGCAGCAAACTGTTGTTCGGACATTTTCATATATATTTTACGACAGTGTTTACACGGTATGTAAAAAATCTATAATGATTTACGATTAAAGCATTCGATCACCAACTGCCCTAAGCTCGGTCAAAAAGTTAATAAAAATGTATATTCTAGTGGATAAAAAGAGAGAAGGTACTTGAAAATATTTCAAGTGTTTGAGAAAGCTTATCCTAGTACGCAAAAGTGGGGAAATCGATTAGGTTTTATCATTCGCTTTTACTTCTTTCTACGATAGGCAGCTTTTTATTTATAAAGGAATAAATTGATTTCATAAAACATTCTTGCGAATGTACATTTAATCTTTCGTACTTGAGGCACGTAACGTACTTGAAACAATTTTTTAAAAATATATATCCTTTCGTAATGTAATATTTACTTCTATATAGCTAATCCACGTATAACTGGTTACAAAATTCATCTCTACTCATTAAATATTTTCAAATAATAAAGTATAAAAATCCATAATTTTTGTGCAACTCCTTATGAATTTTCTTTTAAATCAAATCATCAAACTCTGAAGTTTTAATTATTTTCAGTTTTTAAGTCCTGCGGTAAAGATAAAATTTCCTATAGTTTATTAACTTGTACACTTTCTACTTGAACTATGCACTCTCTCTAACCTTAAACAATGTGACTTCACTAAATCGATAAACTTTAATAAACATTGTTATTTATCCAACGCACGTGTAACTAGAGTAAACTGAAAGTTTTCCGATTCATAAGTATATCAATAATCAAGATCGTAGTCAAGGTAAAAATAACTAAATAAATCGAGCGGTTATAACTTTTCGTGAGCTAATATCATGTGTGGTTGTAGCTTTTATCGTTAAATATCAAACACGCGTTCTGTACATGTCTCTTTCACGTAACTTACAATTGTTAAATTTGGTTCGCGAATCAATAAAATAATTTTTCTGTTTTACTCATTTCCTTTTCTCTTTCATTTTTTTCTTTTCCTATTTTTGTTCAATACATCCAATTATATTCAGCATACAGTCGGCAAAGCAAAGAGGGAGAGCGAGCAAACGAGTGGAAGAGACGTAGGTGCGTTAAAAGCGGGAAAAAACACGAGAGGAGTTCGTCTAGTAGGTAGAAAAAGAGAAAGAGAGAGAGAGAGAGAGAGACAGAAATGTTGGTTTCGATTTCCATCAGCCGGTTGACGCGCGAGCGATGGGCTTGCCCTGGCGATAGCGCGCGTGATTGAAAAGTTCCATCTTTCTCTTTTTATTCGTGGACGCGAGTGGGTATCCGCTGTGTATCCGTGTTCCCGTGTACGTGGGACACTCGCTTACATGCGAGCGCGACGATCGCATCCCTACCACCGATGAATAAATTGACACGTTCCGCGCGTGGCATTATTTCCTCGACTCCGCGATCAAATCGCAGCGGATTTTTTACTTTTCTTCTTTCGTCGGTATTATACATATGCACACCAAGTGCTATAGTATCTCTTTTTTTCTCGCTTTCGTTCCCTCACTCTCTCTCTTTCTCTCTCTTTTTTTCTTTCTTTCTCTCTGGTTTTAACTTATATTATTTATGCATTGGTGTGCGGAACTCGGGCACAAATATTTACCGGAACGGTCGAAAGAAGGAAAGTATTGCAAAGCAAGTTTCTCTCCGACTTATGACCCAAGAAACACCCCTATTTTTTGCCATCTGTTTGTCGTGTTGGACGCGAACGAGTACCGCTCGGACGATACATATCTCGCTCTATACACGACGGCACGCATGAGCGATTCTTTTGATGCCGTACCGAATTTCGCACCGCGTATTTGCCTGGCTGGCATGAAACTTACGAGACGGTCCATTGTTCAAAAAGAAGAAAAGGAGAAAGAGACAGAAGCTGTTTGCATCTACAGCTATTTTATTTATAATATGTGTATTGACGCATGATTTCATACCGAATAATCTAACGCAAGTAGAATTATCAAAATCGATGGTTATTTATATAAATTAAATTCGACGAATGAGGGATAATTTAATCGAATGTTTTTAAACGAGCTACTTTTTTTTTATGACTTAGTAAATTCGATGATACGTTTTCGAAAGCATATTTTTTTTCTTCGCTGCGCAATAAAAGTTTCCAGTTATTAGATAAATTCAGCATACATTTCATTATAAAACTGATCGCTTTTAAAAGCTTTTACTATACAACGAAAGCACCGAATTTTAAGAATAATGCAGAAAGTGGAAATACGATATATACGTTGTATCGGCGATGAAGTTTTTAACTTTTGAATCTGCAGCAGACGATCAAATGACGATCTCAGTTTCGAATGGAACAAAAGTTTATCCGCTATTGACAAAAATGCTGTTATAAACAGTAAAAATACGTTATCTGGTGAGAAACCTTTTTTTTTTTTTTTATTTTCCAACTTCTATTAAACAGATACGTTAAAAAAAAAATTGTGCTTCAAAACTGTTGTAAAGCTTCTAGAATATAAAATAGTCGGTAAATCTTACGATTCAACAGATACATTTAAAACAACTTAACAACTGTTAAAATATGACAAATGGATGCGAAAGTCACAAGAAATAAGTTCTTCTATCTGTATGGTTATATTTAAAAAAAAAAAAAAAAAAGCGAATTGAATGATGAATTAGCTATCGTTTCCAAAATTCTATGCAATAATTTTTTATCAACATTTGTACACGTATAATATATTCGTAAAGTTATTATTAGTTAATCTTTTAATATTTGAATGAATAAATAATTTAATGTTTTGTTGATTAGTTAATTTGAAATCGATAAAGCGATTAGAACAATCCAATCGAATGTTAAAATTTTCAGGTTTCGAACGGCCCATTCGATTCCAACTATCAAACCAGTGGCTCGTAACGAGAGACACAGGGAGAGAGAACGCGGTAATAAAAGCAGATACACGTTGACTGACTCACCTGTCGATGGAGATCGCCATGAGCGTGAAAACGCTCGCGCAAATGGTGATGACCGCGATGAACTGGCTGATCTTGCAATAAAGATTGCCGAAGGGCCAGTGGCTGTTGAGCATATAGGTGTAATTGAATATGACGTTTAGGGTGGATACCATTGCGTCGGCGATGCTCAGATTAACGAGGAAGTAATTCGTAACGGTGCGCATGCGCTTGTGCGCGAGGACTATCCAGATGACGATAAGATTGCCACCGGTCGCTACGGCTATCATACCCGCAAAAAGAATCGTCCAGATTATCTGCCGCCACCAGGGCAGAATGAACTTGTTCGAGTTCTGATCGTCGAGCTCGTCGAGGCTGCTCGAGTTCGCCGTGGCGTTCGTCGCGAAGACGAGGAGCTCGTACGGCGACCAGGTGCTCGTGACCGCCGACGGGCCCGAGAAGAGACGTTCGCCGGGCAGGGAGCTCGCGTTAACGAGGGCCGCGAGGCTGCTCGGTAGCTGGAGCACCGACTGCTGCATCGCCGGCTCCTCCGGCAGCTCCGACGTTGTCGCCTGCATCGTTGTGCTCGGCCGGTGACCTGCCTCTATCTTCCTGCGATATTCGTCTGTATGTATGTATATACATACGAGACACTAGCTACCTGCCGTCTTCTTCTTCTTCTTCTTCTTCGGCCTATGCGCTGCGAAGCTTACGATGCCCTGTAACAGAGATTATTACGTTCTATTGTTATCGATAACTTTTGTCCACTTATGTGTTTTCGTGATTATCCGCAAGGTCACGCTATTATTTATTAGGAAAGAATTCTACTTTGCAATACCTTCCAATACAAGGCTCTTTTCCTTTTTCATGAGAAATATAATTCGTTCTTAAAATTGAATTGTTATACAATTGATAGATGAAGTTAGTACGCGGATATAACCGAGATTAGAAATATCTTATTGACTTATAAATGTTTCATTTGATTATTGTTTAGATTTAATTAATTTTATATCGAATACCAAGAAGAAACTATAAGTTTGATAGACATTTTATATATTTATCATCATAAATGTCAATTTGAAATCGTAATTTTCTGCTTCACTAAATGCAAAAGAAGATGATTTCATTGTTCAATTACGTTATAAGCGCGTAAAAGATACAACGAATTTGAGGTCATTAGCAAATAAATTATTTTACGACAAATAAAACGAGCTTTTCTTTCGCGTCATTAATAAATTTCAATTAATAATAAAAAATAAAAAATTTTATTAAATTAAAAAACCATCAATAAATCATAATAGTTATGAATATTTCATATTGACAAATTGACGATATTAAAATTTATGCCGTGATTGAAACGTTTATTTATTTATTTCAATATCAATTCGAGTGATCGCTTATCTCATTATACCTATAATATTTAATTTATATTTTCGATCTATTTGAAACTGTGTAATTAACGCAATAAATTTACATTGAGAAAAAAAAAAAAATTGGTAAACAAACGTCGTTATTAGTGTCGTATTATATTGTATATTTATTCTTATTGTTAAATGACACTCTCAGATCGGTATTCAGTAAGCTGATATAAGATCCTAAATTTATTAAAAAAATTCAATAAGACAAAAACGAATTTCAGTATGCATATGAATAAATAATGCTCGCGCGCTTGAAAATTTGCAACGACTGTTTTAACAGCGTGTCTTTATGTACATCTACACGCACACAATCAGAATCTTCGAATACCCAATGAAGCAAGAACCTCACGGGATCGCTTCATTGATTCGGAGAGTGCAAAGCGAGCTCTGGATTAGCCCTGAGCACCGGATCAAGGATATCATTGTACCCGTGAACAGCTGGAGCATATTTCCTCAGTTTTCCACGAGACCGAGCATTTCGTTTACGGCGATGACCCTCTAAACGGCTTCGGTTACAATATTGCGGAAAGTTCATCGGCTACTTCGTTTTTCTATTATATTCGGAGTTTCGTATACATATAATGTTAATGTGGCTGCTTTTTCATTTAACGCTTTGAAATTCGATAATATATTGAATTGTTTTAATAAAAAAATGACGCATTATCGATGAAAGATGCAAACAGAATGTTATTGCGAATGTGAAAATGTATAAATTGTTTTCATTATAAACGTAGTTTGATATTCCAGGAATTCGAAATGAAATAATCGGTTGTATTATTTTAATTAATTTGTTGTGTATGCATTCAAAGTAAATTAAAATTACTGTTAAATTATATTAATCACATATTATTATGATAAATAGGTAGTTATTCATTTTTTTAAAAACTAGGAACAAACAAGTGTTCGAAAAGAAATGTATAAATTGTTATGTATCTTGAAAAATATGTTTTACGCAAGAAAAAGAAAAATGAAAACAATAGTGATATAAATAATATAACGTAAAATTATATACGAACGTATTAGAATAGATGTATAAAAATATTTAATTTTTTTTCAATTTTTTAAATATTGTTAGAATTTTAGTTATTTCATAAATTTAAAAAGATGCTCAATAACAATACAGTTATTTAATTTTGCCTTCGTGAATAATATTATTTCTATTATTACATTGTCGAAATACATTATTAAGTAAAATTATGCGAAAACTATATTGCAATATTGATCGACGAAATGAAACATAGAATAAAGAAAAGAAAAATTTATAGCTAATAAAAATTTACAAACGACCTTTTCATCTGCAATCGAAGCAGCGAACAACTGACATAAAAATCAAAATCTTTTGCTCACAAACCCATTAAAATTGCCACAGCGCGCATATTTCGAAAATCGCTTGTATAGTCAGCAACAAGAAAGCAAGAGAAAGAAAAACGCTCTATTGGAAAAGCTCTCCTCTTCTCATAAAAACTTGCCCTTTCCTCCCGTTCCGACAATATTTAAATTGAACTTTCGCTGCCTCGCTTTTTCCTATTGGAAAATTTCACGAGCAAAATAAAAAAAAGATAAATCCCCTGCTCTACAGTTCGCTCTTTGGTAATCCAATAAAATCTTATCGTATATCGCGCGTCAAGAATGAACGAGGGAACAAAGAAAAAAGGAAAGATAAAAACAAAGCAAAAACTAAAAGAAGTCGAAACTTTGCCCCATACCCAGTTAAACATAACCGAGCACGCGTTAACGGTAAAAAAAAAAAAAAAAAAAAAAAAAAAAAAAAAAAAAAAAAAAAAGAAGAAGAAGAAGGAGGACGCGGTAGCTCAAAGGTATCGCGTAAAGAAAAAGAAACGAAAGGAGGAAAAATCGACGTCGCGCTATGAGAAATAAGATATCGTCTTTTACCCGAAGCTTTTATTAGGTGCTTCCTTTCACGAGGGCCGTTGCTGCAACCGCTGCTGCTCTTCCGCTTCCAGTTGAGCTTTCGCTGGAACTTTTTCTTTGCCGATTAAGCGACTATCTCATCATTTCCACCCGCTCTTCATCTTGCCGATTTTCTTTCGTGATAGGTGAGCTCAACTATCGACGTTGTATCGACGATAGCGTCGTTGATTCAAAATAATTTTTTTTTTTTTTCTTTCTTTACTTTTCTTTCACAAACGACTAGATTCACCTGCGGTTGAATCCAAACGTTTCCTTGCGTATTGTACGTGTATTTTAATCCTTTTGATCGTGAACGAGTTTAATTAGCGAAAGAGAGAGAGAGAGAGAGAGAGAGAGAGAGAGCTTGGGACGTACATTTGACGAGTTCGAATTTGTTTTGGTCACGTGCTCAGGGAGCTTGTAAGTTAATCGATTCTCCGATAAACGTCGTTTTATTTTGTTCCTACATTCGACCTTCCGTGATTTTTATTTTGCAACGCACTTTGACCTCTGGCTTTCCTCACTTTATTGCGTTAGATTTTATATCGATACCTCCGTTTCTCCATACACCTATTGGTCGATGAAATTTTTAGTTAAATTCTCCTATGTATCTTGTAATTAGCTTAAATTCTTACGGTATTGTTCGATTTGATTTACGAAACGTCAGCTTTTTTTCTTCGATGTATTATTATCGATAGTCTAAATAAAAAAAGATAAATTAAATCACAACACAGAACATTGAGCAGAAATATATTCGAGCGTTATTTCAGCCTCGGCAAGCGCTTTAATCTATACTTTCACTTAATTCTATCGAGAAGACTTGTAGCGCGTCCTCGTGTCGTCTTCTTCTTAATTTACTCTTCGAGCGTTTTACTTTTCCCCTTAAACGATTCCGCTAATTAAGCGATCCTTAAATCTTCCTTATCATCGGATTTACGTTCCTTTATCCCCGGTCGCTTTGATCCTCCAATTTTCTCATCTCAAATTTTTTTTTTTTCCCCTTTCCGTCGAATGGAATATCGCTGAGAAAAAAAGGGGTTAAAGAGAAAGAGAAAGAAGGAGAGAGTTCAGAATGGAACTCGAGAGCTCTTGTGTGAAATCGAGCCGTCCGACACTTTCTCTTTGTTTTTCTCTTCTCGTTCTCTTTCTTTCTCTCTTTTCTCTAATTTCGTTCGGCAATAAAGGTGGAGAACTGAAATAATTTTCTGCCCCCTTCAAAGTTGCCGTCGCTTCGAATGAATCGTGAATCGAGCCCTCATTAAAAGTCCACTCGCGCACAATGTCTTTTCCGCTAAAATTTACGACTCACCAGAAGCAGAGGCAGATGACGGGCTTCGATTAATAATAAAATTTAAATGAAATTCAATCGTTTTCTCTTTTATCATCCAGCTCGCTTTGTTATACACGGATTTTTATTTTTCCGGTTTTTAAGCTTCGCTTATCGATGATGTTTTAACGCTTTATTCTCCTCCGGCACGTCTCGATCCCTCGCTATGTTTATAAATCTACGAATATTCGAATTGAGAGTAACCCTTGAGAATGTTATCAACAAAATTGTCGTTTTTATCCGTTTCGTTTCTTTTATCGTTTTTCTAGTGTTTCACTGCGAGACGATCGCTCTTCTCTTTCCTGATCCAAATCCACTCGTTTCCATGCGCTTACTCGTTTAGTGCGGATCTTTATCTATGATTATTTAAACAGCGATTTAACTAGTGACATTTTTTTATTTTAATTTCTACGTTCCTTTCTAAATTCTTACATACATGGTTTTTATTTTTTAAATTTATATCTTTCTCTTTGTTATTTTAACGCTTTGGTGAACTTAATGTAGACGAAGCATTGGAGAAACAGCTCGAGACACACTAATCCTCGGGCGAGACTTGTGAATTCGTAGGGTCAGTAGAGAGAAAGAAAGAGAGAGAGAGAGAGAGAGAGAGAGAGAGAGAGAGAGTAGAGAAGGAAAAAAGGGACCGTATGAGGAAGAAGCGGCGTCGCTTGGGCTATTTCCCCCAAGTGCACTTTAATCCATCGCTCGGGGCACTGCTTTGTGCCATTTTTCATTATCGGCCTGCTTGTGTTCTCTCGCTTCTTTTCCTCTCTTTCTCTTTTCCACTTTCCCTCCCCCCCCCTTTTTTTTTTGTTGACGATTTTTAAGC
Source organism: Chalcis sispes (assembly GCA_949987625.1). Lineage (NCBI taxonomy): Eukaryota > Metazoa > Arthropoda > Insecta > Hymenoptera > Chalcididae > Chalcis > Chalcis sispes. The sequence goes on along the minus strand of OX465095.1, from coordinate 71,821,953 downwards.
GGCGCGCCGTTGTTTTTCGTTCTTCCGCTTCTTAAGGGACCTTTTCTTTTCCTCTCTCTTTCTCGTTTTTTTTTTTTTTTTTTTTTTTTTTTTTTTTTTTTTTCTTTTGTCTCTATTTTTCTCTTTATCTTTTCCTTCGAGTGAACGCCACTCGACGATGTTTTATCACTCGGTGGTTGTGCAGTTGGCGCCTCCGTTCGTCGTCCTCCTGCAACATACGATTGCCAGAAGACTTTTAGAAAAATGCCCGAGAGTTTCTTGATCTATGTGTGCGGAATTTTCATGTTTATAGGTATATTGCTGTGTAAGGAAGGTTAATCGAGTGCGTCGGAATAAAGCGAATACCCGCGTTTCTCTTTATCTATCCAAACACCCGTATGTGAATTCGCGTTTTTACTTTTCTTTTTTTTCTTTCGCAGCCGTGGCTCCACAAATTAATTTCATGAAAGAGCCCGACAGTTCTTACCTCTTTGAAAAGGTCTCTCAACTAAAATTATGCAAATTTTCTTCGATATTTTTTATTTTTTTTTTGCCTCTTTTGTTACGAAAAAATTGAATATTATATTGATTTAAGCTTTATATAATTATTATAAAGAAATTATTTGACTAATTTTTTGAATCAAATGAATTTTCGAGAAGAGTGGATATGTAACTTTAATTTTGTTAGTCAGGTCAGACGTTCAACAACGGTGGCGAAACCATGTCACTAACAAAAAATATTTGAAGCTTTTTATACTTCAAATTCACAAAGTTTTATTCAAATTTTTTATTGTAAGCCATACATGAAATTTTTTTTTTTTTTTTTTTTTTTTCAATTTAAAATTTGTAAATGAAGTATGAAAAAATTTAGCTGAATTTCAAGAATTTATACAAAATGAATATAAATTCAAAGTAGAAAGTAACTCGATTTGGTCAGACACGTATTTAATTTATATTGAATTTCTTTGCGCTAAAATTAAAATATTTTTTTAAAAATCGTTGTTTTTTTTTGTTCAGAAGAATTCAGCTATTTTTTATTTAAATTTTTTAATACTTTACAATTTCTTCTTAAAAAAAATTATTATTATTTAAACAATAAACGACCAGCCGTCAAATGATTTTTATAATTTCTTGCAACATTAATGCTCTATGCCGTAGGTTTTATTTAAAAATAAATTTTTCTGATACTATTTACGGAAAACTTAATTACGGAAGAAAGCATAGTCCATCCTTAATCGGCGCAGATTAGTAAGCACAACCTAAGCATGTAATAAACAAAATTATAAAAAATTCAGCAAGCTATAACGGTAAAATTTTTTATTTGTTTTTATAATGAATAGAATAAAAGAACCGACTGTAGAGATAAAGCGGATTCTCGCATATATTTCTTTTAAATTTTCAAAAATTTTCACCCGGTTAGTGTACATGAGTTAATGGAGCGTTTTTTCAGGTACATAAAATCTTTTCATCCTTTTTCTTCTTCTTTTTTTAAAGAAATAATATATTTTTTAATTTAATGTGCGATGTTATTTTTAAATTATTTAAACAATTATTTTAAATGAAATTTAAATTTTCGATTCGTATTTCTCATTATAGGTTAAGCTTTAGAACATTCAACACTTAGAATTCATTTTTCTTATAACTCAATTATTATACAAAAAAAAAAAGAAAGAGATTCGTAATCTTATTTCTTGATTTCCGTTACCAGAAATTTTCTTTCTTATCTTCATTTTTCTCGTGTACTATGTACATTTGCATCTTGTTATACGTTAAACGTCATTGTCTTTAAAAGTTATGAGAGGCACGATTCAAAAGATGAAAATCGAAGGGCTACAACGGTAACAAACACTAACGAGATTAGAATGTTGTTGACGGGAAACTACGCGAAGTCTTGTTTGTCAAACGTTATGACCTACTTTACTATCTCACCAAGAATAAATAAATACCGTTAAAGATATATATGAAAAGGAATTACACAGAAGTAAAGCAAAGTTGTATATGCAACCCTTTTAACTGCTGCTCTTCTCTTTAAATAAATATATATATACGTTTACGCACGCGCGCGTGCGTGTGTGTGTATATGTGTGTGTAGTACCAAGCTTGCGCAGTTATCTTTTTTCTTTTATATATGGTCTGAAAGAGCCAAACGAACTTTTCCGCCTATTGGTCGGAATACTTCTATAATTGGAATTTTTCTCCTTCAAGAAAGAAAGACAAGAGAAAGGGAGAAAAAGAGAGTGAGATACTCTTAGAGAAATTCAACTTGGCGTTGGATCATTCGCTAGGATTTACCGAAAGGAGTTGAGAATTTCCGCCATAAATACATATATGTATGACATGTAGGATGTATAAGGAACGTCTAAATTATGAGTCCGGCGGATGTGATTATCGAACTCGCGTGTTCTTCGTGTCCTGCAACGTCACGTTATTTACGTCAATAAAGGGGCATCGCATTCACACGAAATCCCGTAAATTATATCGGAATACGTGTTCGCGCTCGTGTAATACGCGTGAGCTGGAGATTAAACGTACGATGAAGTAAGCGACGAGAAAACAAAAAAAAAAAAAAAAAAAACAAAAAAAAAAAAAACAGAAAAAAATAAAAAACAAGCGAAAGACTCCGGAAGAAATTGAAAATTTTAGTATTCAGAGTCACTCGATGATAAGGTGCTTCGTAAAGTATGGAATATTACACACAGCGAGAAAAATTAAAAAATTCTTATTTTCGAACGTTTGGAAAATAACGATGATACTGGACGTGGTTGGAAAAGAAATTTTAAACGAACGTTTAAACAATGTACACGTGCAAGATTATGAGATATTTATATGATTTTTAACACATTAATGTCTACAATTATACATATGTATGCTGCAAAGTATTTTTTCCATTATTCAATATTCAATTTTCTTCTTTAAAAAATTAATAAAATGACCAAGAAGTTTTCATTAAGAATATAAGCTAATACGTAAGTAATTAACTAAAAGCAAAAAATTTTACGTAAAATCCAGCGTACTGTTTCATATCAACACGGCAGCGAAAAAAACAAAAAAAAAATGTACGCGTACAAGTGTTATCTTTATAACTTTGAAAACCTACAATTTCTACAGTTGCAGGCAAAAGTTTAAGTAACAAATCTCGATTGAGCATATAACTTCAAACAAGAAGAAGAGAAAAAGAAAATTTATATACTCTGGAAAGAAAAAGCAAGTGCAACAATTCACGCCATTTCGCCCACTCAGTTTTGCATTATGCACAGTACCAGGCAAGCCTTGATATTTTGACGTCTTTGAGTGAAAAAGAGAGAGAGAGAGAGAGATAGATACATAGAGATAGAGATAGAGAGAGAGAGAGAGAGAAAGGGGAAGAAGAAAAGTTTTTCTGCGTCACAAAAGAGGCATCAGCAGAGGTGTTAGATGAGAAAGAGAGAGAGAGAGAGAGAGAGAGAGAGAGGTAGGAAGAGTATCCCTCATGTTTATATTATACGCATGCCCGCTCTTACGGAATGTATAACATTGATAAAGCATGCACGTAGACGGACACCGAGCCACGTATCTGTATAAGTATACATATATATATATATATATATATATATATATTCATATATATACCGAACTCGACTTTGCGCTTCATTTAAAAGTTGCCGCGTATCTGAAATGATTTCTCAAGTTGTCGCGTGATAAATTTCCAGTCACTGGGTTAGAAATTTATGTCTTTTCTCCATTGCGCTCCATTGTTGGGATTGTGTTTTACGAGCGTGCGTCGAGAATATTTCACTTACTTTTTTTGTTTTTTATGAATTAATTTTTTTTTTTTTTATTACTTTTGTTGTTAAACAGCTTCTTGTTTCTTTTTCTTTTTTTTTTTTTTTTTTTTTCGAGGAATTAACGTAAGTTAATGCGTGGAAAATTATTTTATCTTGTCCAACCAGTATAGCGATACGATGGTAAAGAGTAATAATGAGAATTTTAAAAATTGCATCAATTAATGTTTTTTTTTTCTATCTTTATATTAAATTTTTTTTTCTATTTTTATATTACATTTTTTTTCTATCTTTATATCACTCTTGTTGAATTTCATAATTTACTCGCTTTCTATAAATAAAGATTCTTGTATAATTAACCTTTTTTGTATAACGTTTTACTGTATAATTTTTTATAAAATTTTTAAATAGTGTTATTTTGAAGTTACATATTTTTTTTTTTTAATACTTGTTACGTTTTAATAATAAAAACGCGTTAAAATAAAATTACGACAATTACTGGGTTGAGTTTTAAGGAAAAAAAAAAAAAAAAAAAAAAAAAACAAAAATATATGTAAAGTTTCACACAATGAGAAAAGTGCAATACGACAATCTACTAAGCCAACAAGATGTAAAATATCGTAAATAAATACAAGCGCTTGCTAAAAATTTCTGCCGCAACTAATTTAATTTTACTCTTAAAGCGAGGACTTTGTGGTGAGTTCGTAAAAAAATGGTTGTAAAAATTATATTCGCCAGAGTGCTTTTACGCGTTTTTTTTTTTTTTGTCTTTTTTTTTTTTTTTTTTTTTTTTTTGTCAAAGGAAAATTGTAAACTTGGCTTAATCGAAAATCACTTAAAGTCTATTTCAAGGTCTCAATATAAACGTGGAGAAATTAAATTACAATATTTGATGTCGAGGATTGAGAACAAACGTATTGAATTTTCAAAATTTTTTGTATTTTTCGTTTCCGTCGGCAATTTGTAATGAGAAAGATAAACGTTAATCTTCGGGTTATATCGCCGCATACAAAGTTTCATAATACTTTTTTCTTTTAATGAATGTAAAAATCGTTTACACCGTATTTATTTTTCGCGCAACTCTTTTTATTATCCATAAAGTAGAATCTAATAATTGAAAATTCGTTAAATATTTCTTAATTAAAATTTAACGGCGTGAAAAAATATTTTAAAGATATTATTTAAATGAGTTACACGTGGTTTTTTTTTTTTAACGGCGTGAATATGTGCAAACTCACGTGAAAAACCATACTGCTACGACGAAAGAGCCGTGACTCTACATTTATATTTTCACCAGTCAAGCCAGCTCAGCTACTTGCACAAGCTCGTATTTATTCTCGTGTTCACGAAGGCGTCGGGATTATGGGAAGCCAGATGTAGGCGTGGAATAGAAAAACGACGCGATAAGATGTTTACAGTTAAATAGACTGGTTTATTTACCGCGAATGAAATTTTTACATGCGTCGAAAGCAGAATAATCGCGCAAACGATGATTGTAAATAAAGCTGGTAACCTTAAAGAAAATAGTATAATATATAATAAGATCGTTGATGGAAAGAATCGTTTAAGGTAGGACAGCCGAATGCGAGCTGTTCACTCGCTGACGGCGCGCGCAGAAGGAGATGCGCCGAATTTCAGCCGCATGCAAACGCGCGATCGCTATCTCGAGGAAATCCTCGTTTGGATTTTTCGTGACTACGTATGCCGAGAATCCTTTCGCCGCTCGCACGCGATAATCTATATAATGGTAAACGTACAATCTACGAGGTGATATTTACAGTTTAAAAGAAAAGGTAGGTTGGTAAGTTCTATGTCCCGTCGTTCTTTGCGGGCTTTAAATTAAAACGAATTTTTAAAAAATTATTCGGCTTTTAAATTTAGAAAATTTTGCTTTACTGGACGGTATTTGTTAATGAACGTTGATTATGTATAGTATACACTTGCAGTATTTAATTCAATTGAAATTCGAATTTAATACCTTTAGTTAATGAAAATTTTTTGTTTAAATTTCTATCTTTACTCTCGGTATAATTAATTACGATCAATCAGTACTTCTTAAATTTGAAATTAAAATATATCTCTATTTTTAATACGCGCTAAAAAATACTTTCGTTAAAAAAATTTATTTTTCCAATATTTAAAAAACGTAGGATAAAATGAAAATGGTATTTGCAAAATTTTGTGTGGGCATTATAAAAGTAAAAGAATTAATTTACATTCATTTTAGAAACATTGTATAAATGTTTACTCTTTTTAAAAGCCAAGAATTCACAGAAAGAGTAAATACATGAAAATAATAATATTGTTCTAGGATTTGTTAAAAATATTGAAAAAAGTAAAAAAATATTTTCTGTAAATGTCTATCTACTTTAACCGCTTAATTTTTTCTCTTACATTCGCAGAACTTTTTAACGACGTGTATAAATTCTAGAAAAAAAAAAAAATAAATAAATAAATAAAATAAATAAACAAACTATCTATATAAAACCAAATAAAAAGAGAATAAAGAAAAAGTTTTAATTTAGAATTTTTAGCACCGAAGCAGACCTAACGCCCCATGAAATTTTACCCTAACGAAGTTAGAAACACAACGCGCATAAACTCAGACGTTCCACGTTCCTACGCGCGTTGTTTTTCCAACCAAAAGCGTAAGAATAATCGAGTAAAGGACACGCGCGCACACGGGCAGCTATACAAACTGCAATAAATTCAAACAAAATGACGACAAATCCACGCGAATTCCCTTTTATTTTTATCGCAATTAATCAGCGACCAGACGGTCAATGAAATTACGCTGGCCGTGGACGAAAGTCAAGTTCGGTGGGACAGCGCCATAAAGGGGAGAACGGAGAGAGAGAGAGAGAGTAAGAGAGAGAGAGAGCGAGAGGGAGAAGGAGAAAGGAAAGCGCGCGTCAGGAATAACAAATCGCGAGAGTTTCCATACACCGTAAGGCCACTACGCGAAGGCTTCGGCAACAAAAGCTAATTCCTTGTTTATACTCGAACGGATAGCAATGGCGGAGCTCCTTCTCTTTCACGCGCTCGCTCGGTTCGTTGCTTTGCGGCTTGCTCGGAGCTTGTAACGTTGTTAGGCTCGCGATAATGGAGCGTGTGAGCTGCGGGGAACCGCCGACGAGGACTTTCTCTCTCTCTCTCTCTCTCTCTATCTCTCTGTCATCGAGTCGCTCTCCTCTGATTATGTGAAACCTACCGAGAGTTTGTCTTTGCGTGAGTGGCTCACATACTGTCTCGTGTACGCGCGCGGGCGAGTCTGTGCACACCCGCGTAAGAGGGAGAGAGCGAACGAACGAGACTGACGTTTTGAGCTGCTAGCAGCGAGTGCGGAAGCACTTTGTACTTTGCCGAGATAGTTCGAGAGGAGGCAGTGATGCTCCTGTAGCTTCCTTTTTGCACAAAAGTGTATGATATTTTGTAAGCTTTTCTTGGGTTAGTGGTTTTGAGGCGATGAAGATCTTTTAGTCCTGATGGAGGAGACGAGGGAAGGGGGAAGGAAAAGTTGATCGTTTGATGGGAGAGACTAAGATATTGCGGTTTGTTTATGCATGAACAAATAATGAAGAAAGTTTCTAACTATATTTTTATAATTTAAATTTGAATTTGAAATTAGTATTTTAATATTTTAATATTAAATGAAAGAAAGGTATTTAACACATGAAATGTTTTGCACAGCATCTCATTCAATTATATCCGGTAATTTTAATTCCATGAAAACATTACGTTGAATTGTATATTTTAGAATTAATGTCACCATGTGAATTGTTAAAGTAATAAAAAATATAAAATTTCAGCGAAAATAGAAAAATTTTTCCACTTTGTGTAAAATAAATTTTAAGGAATACATAAAGATTTCATATAAAATTTCATATATAAAATAATTTTCTTTCCTTTTTATACGAGTCCTTTAATTTAATTTTTTCGTCTTATAAATAGAAATAGCTATTGCCGAACGCTTCGATCGGAAATCTTTTGTGGAAGGATTTTTGTATAACCAAATTGAAAAATCTTGTATTAGTTTGATATCTAGTTATTTTAAAATCACAAAGTTTTAACATTTATTTGGTATTTTTTAATAAAATAATATTCGGTTATTATTTAAGCGCTTCAACGAATTATTGACGATGATAAAAATGTTCACGTAGAAATATTTTGAATCAACATAAATATTTATAGCTTTGTTTGGTACGTGAAATTATATTTTATGATTTACGGTTTCAACTTTTATCAATCGTAATAAAAATATAAAAATCAATAAATATCGAATAGTATTCATTTGTCAAAAGTTCGCGAGTTTAGTTAATCAAAAAATTTCCGTGTATGTCATTAATCAATCTAGCAGTCACGTGCTTTGGATACGTTATGTGAATGTTCAACAAGTGTTATGTTTACTAACAAAACATGTATACTAATATAATCATCCGCGTGAAAAAAAAAAAAAAAAAAAAAATAAACATCAATTTTCCTTATTTAAAATGTGCACGAAATACGTAATCATATCAAATATTATTCGAATATATCAAGCTCGCGTGTTTGGAAACTCAAAACAATACATGCGCTTGACTTTCTTCTCAATCGCGTAACTTAAAATTGACTCGAGCCCGCGTTTGTTTCACTTATAACGGCGATGCTGTGCAGTTACGTATTACGAAAACAAAATAAACTTATAAATATATATATATATATATATATATATTCGTGTGGTGTGTATATTTTATGTATAGGTATACGTATATGTTCCATCAAAAGTATTTCGTCACGTGTTGCGGCTTTTAGCACAACTTTGTACGAAAATTATACGTGACCACGGCGACAATGAAAAAATGGCGCCGTGTGTGTCGCCGTTCCAAGTTTCCACGGCTCCTTCTCATTCTTTCTCGAAATATATTAATTTCTCCAACTCTATCTCACTTTCTTCTTCCCTATATATTAACTTCTTTATGGTTTATCACGGAATCGTGAATTGGGTTACATGGAAATTTTATTACAATTTTTTTATTCCCAACAAATAGCTTTCACCTATTAAATTTATGATTTCTGGATTTGGCTTTAGAAAAATTTAATTTTCACGATGAAAATATATTTAAAACAAAAAGTAATATATGTGTATTATTAAATATTTCAAATACTAATTAATTAAATATGTAAAAAATAAGTGTGCACACTAGATACAGTTCGTTTATAGTCAGCCATAAAGGTTAACGCGCATTATGTTGGTTTGAAAAATACATAATTGAAATAATTTATTTAAAATTTTTATAAATGAAAAAAAAAAAAAAGAAAAACAAACAAACAAATAATAAATATTAACAACTAAATATTGCCGGAAACATCAACGATTAAAATATCCACGCGTGTAGTACACGAGTGGCATTACGAGATTTTTTTTTTTAAACTCTCAGAAATTAAAAAAAAGTCAATCCCTACATAGTCTATCCCAAGATATTCGTAATTTGCTTCTTCCTCGTTGATTTTCGATTGTGCAGCGGAACGCGTGACGCGCATAATCGGCTACCGCGTTTCCGCCTCGCGCGCGCTACATTTGTCACCGCTCTCTCGGAATTTAGTTATTGCTCGGCATTAACATGTGCTTTAACTGCGTCGGCACTTTACAAAGTGTCTCCTCTGTACCGCCTTTTGATGCCCCTTTAGTCTCTTGTTACGTACGCGATTAATTAAAAGAGATGCTTGTGTTGATGGTTTTGAAATATAAGGAGTATAAGGAGTACTTTGTTTGTAAATAATTTTTTTACACGCCAGATTTTTTTTTTTGAATTACTTTAATAAATCAAGTGCGCTATTTATTTTAAATAAATTTTTAAAAATTTTAATTTAAATTTAATTTTTAACGAATTAATAATTACATTCCTTAACATTTTTAATGATAAAAAATTTAACAAAATAGAAATTTGAAAATGTGAATGTACTCGTATATTAAAAGAAAAATCATTTCAATTATTTACAGTTTTTAAATTAATATATATATATATATATATATATTATTTTAACGTTGTTTATTTAAAACAGATAAAATAAAATTTTATTTTTAAACATTTTAAAATCGGAAAAAAATATTTTAAAAAATATTTTTCCCTACCATTATTATCTCTACGGATTATAAGCGCTTAAAATTTTCATGTTCACTTTATAAAAATTTTACGAGTCATGCGGCATTACTTATACGCGTACTTAAACGTGCATGCAAACGAATAATTAATTTTTCGCTTATTTATGAATTTAAAAGGCAAAATAGGATAAAAAAAAAAGCACGTTGAGTTAAAATTAATAGGCAAACAAAAACTAAAAAATAAGCGAAGTAAAACTGTCCCGTAAAAAATCATAATTTTTCTTTTTTTTTTTTTTCTTTTTCTTTCAAGTATCGCTGTACGTAAATTTTTTTTTTTTTTTTTTGTTTTTCATCATCACCGGGAGAGATGGATGTTGGGTTTCGGTGCAACGCGGCGCACAGCTTCGGCTACTTAGTAATTTAAAAGAAAAAAGAAAAAAAAAAAAAAAAAAAAAAAGGCGAAAGAAAACTCACGCGGAATAAATATCTTTTGGTGTCGCGAGCGAGCGCGTTACCCGGGCGCTCGTATTAAACGAGTGCCACTTAAAAGTTTTAGCATTTTTCAACTCGAGCTGGCTATGCCCGACGCTCGCTTTATTGAATGTACTTGTTTTACGTTCCCTCATATTTTATTAACCGAGTCTAATGGCTGTAACAGGCACGTGTGTGTATGTGTGTGTGTGTGTGTGTGTGTATATGTATGTCGTTCTTTTCTTTTTTTCTTTTTCTTGATCTTTTTTATTGCTGTATCAAAAAAAAAAAAAAAAAAAAAATTTGTCACAAACACGCGTGTGCGCGCGCTCGTAACTTAAAGAATTTTCATTGCAATCGATGAAGATTACAGTTTGTTCCTTATTTCTATAAAGACTTATGAGGTAAAATTTAGGTCGTCTTGTGCTTGATGCGATCAAGACAGAATTTTCGGGCGTTTTCAGGCGCATAATAATTATGTAAAATCTGTATGCGCACAGTTTAAATTAATGTATTGTTACGGTCAATATTTAGATAGATTTAACGGATTTTTCTTTTTTTAAGCGCTCTTTTCTTTAATAATTCGATGTATTATTTTAATAAAATTTTCCTAGCTACTAAACATTTTAAAAAAAGAAATAATTACGGTACAAGTAAGCAAATAACATAATAAAAGCGTCGTAAAATGAAAAGTAACTTTATACTATAAATAAAACATTATCGATCCAACAATATTTTAAACTTTTACGACTAATTTAATATCCAGTAGTTTTTTATTTAACCAAACGACGTTAATAAAACGTCTTACATGGCTCTTGACACTAATGAACATACGAGCATACCAATGAAGCAATATACATAGTAGTAATATAAAAAGCAAACGATACCAACTTTTATTTGCTCGCTCGAGACACGTGGAGTGACAAAAAAAAGATTTTGAATCAGCCAATGATCCTCTCATCCTTCAAATTGAAAAATCCAATGCTTATACTTATATTCAAGAACGCGTGCGATCAATCAAAGCAAAGTATCCGGAAGAAAAACCGACGGCGTCATTGACGAAAAAAAAAAAGAGAGAGAGAGAGAAAAGGATGATAAACTTCCACTTCGCAAAGCTTACTTCATCTTGCAATCGATTCGCGTTAAATCCTTTCTCGTTCTCTTCAAAAAAACTCAAACATATAGCTATTCGCACCCGAAGCGATCCATTATTTCAGGAAAAGAACAAAAATCCGAAATACACCTCCTTCTGCGAATTCTCATCTCCTCCGTACGAACTTTCCTTTTTTTTTTTTCTTTTTTTTTCATCGAATAGCAGAACGCAATGAAGCATTCGTAATTAGGAGCGCAACTGGAAAAAGGAGCTGGCAAGTTTCCTCGTCTGCCCCCCCCCCCATCTGCCCCCCTCACCGATGGAACTTTGGGACTTCGTTGAAACGAATTCCGAACGGAATGGGAAATCTTATTGCGGTAGACGTCGCTGTCGCCGTTCTCGCTCGTATACTATGCGACTTCTTATCCTTTTTATTTTACGGGGTGAATTTGTATGCATGAGGTATACACATGTGTTCTGCGTTTGCTCCACGTTACTTAAAATAACGCGAGTCGAGTTGAAATTTGGAAAATTCAACTATTCCGAATAGCCCAACAAATTACGTGACTTTAAGCGTATTTTTTTTTTTTTTTTATTTTTGAAAATTTCACGTTTTTAATGTCGATTTTTAGTATATTTTTAGTATTAAACTATGATTTCGAAAGAAAAAGAAAATTAAGTTTTATTTTTAGACTATCAATAATTATCAATAATTATGACGATAACATATTTGTAATATTAAATTATTCGAATTAATTAAATTCGTAATGACTTATTATATGTACAAATGAATTATTAAAGATGATTTTTCAATTGAAGTTTACCCATTGAAAATCAAACTAAGCTGAAGTAAGTCGCGCACGCAGTGGTACTTAAGGCTATTGGAGTGGTCGGGAGCAAAAGGAAAAAAAAAGCGCCGGATATTTTTAAATATAAAAAGAAAGGTCACTATGCGCGTAACGAAGAAGTATACCTCTGATTACGTGCGACGACGTCTCGTTCTTTTCTTCTTTTTGACGTTAAACTTTGAAACGACGGCAATGAAAACGTCGCTCACGAATACCGTCGTTCTTCGATTATTACGATCGCGAGAAGAGAGAGGGTAAAGAAAAAAAAAGGGACACGAAGAAAGTAATGTAGAAATGAGTTATTGCATCGCGTTCTTGTTTTCTACTTTACGTGCGCCTCTTTAAAAATATAACGAAGATAAGAAGAAATAAGGGCTAGAAATAGTCGCGCGAAGTGTGATAGCTTAAACACATCGGAGAATGAAAAACAAACGATTAAGACGTTGGGAAGCATTTTTTTAAGGAGAAACAAAAAATATAAAAAAAAAAAAAAACAAAATGAAAAGAAAAACACACGCAACGCACGAGAGACGATAATCTTGCTCCGACGAGTTGGTAACACAAACGAAAACACGTGTAAATAAGTTGTCGCGGTAGTTATCGAGCGGAGCGTAGCGCCGTAGTGGATTATGTATTACATAAAATAGCAAAGTAGCAAAGTGTTGCGACTTTATGTCACTCTGACACATTTTAATAACGCGGACTCTTTCAAGTGGAAAAAAAAAAAAATAATAAAATTTGAGAGAAAAACATCCCGTAAATATTTCATCGGTTTAAGACGTAATCCTCGACGATTCTTAATGTAATTTTAAATCTGCTTACTTTGAGTACACGAACCTTGATAAATAGTTCTAAAAAAAAAGAATAAATAATGCAAATGAAAAATCTCAATAATCGCATATTAAAAATAAACCAATTCGTGGACAATAAATAAAAAATCCCATAGAAGCGATGCATCAAGTAAAAAAAGAAGGAATGGGTATACGGTAATCTTTAGAGTAAGAATCGCAGCGAATAAAGATAGAAATCTCAATAGCTTAAGATACGTATCGAATTATTCTTTTCGCAATCAGAGAGCCGCATTTCGAATGATAAGCAGCGGCTCCTTACGTTTATATACGCTAGAAAGAAAATGACCTTTTGTTCGCGGAAATAAAGTAGGCGCTCGAGACCGAGCCAAGAGAATATTAAAGATAATTGATTCAAGTTCCTTTAGATAATATCGATTTGATTTCGTTTTAATTTTCCATCGTATTACAAATTCGTTTTTTTTAAAAACGTAAAAATTTTATGCGATCAATTAAATGAACGGTATGATGTTTCGAGCTAATTCTACTCTTCGATTGCTAGGACTGCTTTTCATGTAAGTATATGTGTATGTATAAGCTAAACCATTAAATTCTTTATAATTAGCCAATGACCGCAACCGATAAACAATTTATTATTTTGCTACCGGATTAAAATTGTGTTAATTCGCGATGCCATAAAAGCCAAGAAGGTATCGGTTGTTAATTTTTAAACCAACAATCTCGGATATTATAAATGAACGGGAATTAAAAAACGATAAAAAGATAGAACGAAGAAATTGCATATTTATAATCAAAGAGCAAATTTGGCGATTGCGGTAGTAAAACAAAGCATCTATATTCCTCCCTCGAAAATATCTCAGCTGTGTTAATCCCTTACACAAGCCCGGCCTATTTCCGATAGGAATGTCGCGCACGACAGAGAGAGAGAGAGAGAGAGAGAGAGAGGTTTAATTGGTGTGTCGGGGCTTGCGATGGGATATTATAAAGGCGACGAGTGAGCTTGCTTACGCTCACGCGAACGACTGCTATACAATACGACAAAAGCGCTCCGATACGCGGAACCGACGAACGAGCACTCGCGCTATTGTATACCGAGCCATGCACTATTGCCTTCAATGTCACATGGCTTATACCATCTCTATCTTCCCTCTCTCTCTCTCTCTCATTCACTTTGCACTTATGGCTACGTGCATCCCCTGCTTGTATTTACATGCGCATATACGTGTCTGCAAACGTATGCGGCCGTGCGTGAATTCCTGTATGTGTGTAAATATATATATATATATACACATGTGTGTGTGTGTGTACTTATACTTGACTGCTTAATCGAACAAGCTTGAAGCTCGTGTAGTCACTCCTTTCGAGATTGGCAAACTCGACAACATTCCTGTGTCACCTGTACTTTTGAAACTTGTCCACAAAAATGCCCTTTTTTACCTTTTTTTTTTTTTTTTTTAATTTTTGTCTTTATTTAATCATTTCAAATCGTTTTTAAATTGAAAAATTATCAAAGTCGATCATATAAATTTTTTATTCTGTAATTAAAAATTTCATTAAAATTAAATTCATTAAAACTGTAAAAAAAAAAAAAAAAAGTAAATTACTGAAGTCATTCTATAGAAATTGAATTACTATCGTTTAACAAAAGTTATTAATTAATAATGCAATAAATGAAATTTTAACAATTAGATAGCAGCCGATAATTCGTTAAAATATTCAATTTCAGCAGTTTTTTACGTGTTTGCAAATTTTTATAAAAACGAATAATTAATTTAATCCTCGTTCATTACAAAGTTTCACGATTGCTTAAAACAAGCGGCTTTCGTTAACATGCACAATCGACTTTCGGCAGTTCGTACATCCTCAATCAATGCGTAACTTTTAACGATCAAAACACTCAGTAGAATCTCATTTTCATTCGTCGATATCTTTAATACCTAGATTCGCAATTATCTCAATCAAATTAATGGTCGATAAGATCGTTCTAATTTTATAAAAATTACCGATCGTTTTTTATTTACGATAACAATATTATTAACATATGATAAGCTTTTTGTATTATTATTTGTTCGTAAATACTCTTCCTAGCGCTGCTACATACACACAATTAACGACATTTTCCTTTACGTTGTAAAATCTCGGACGTTAAAAAATAAGAAAGAAAAAAATAACGATAACGAATGCTACTGTATTAGATATTTTTTGATATTAGAAGTGGCGTGAAAATTAAATTATCCATAAAAAACAAATGCTTTATTCGCTTACTTAATGCGCAAATTTAAATCAAAATGTATTACGTAGAAGAATTCGCGATTATATAACACACAGCTCCTTGAGTGTAAAATCTAGATTAAGGATAAACCAAAGCTATTATTCATCAATGATAAATGCATACCTTCGATAATCATTCACTATAATGTATAATATTGATTTATCGAAATGCTATTAAACTTGTAGAAGAGGGAGAAAGTGAGAGAATCGATTTGACGTATTCGTAAAAAAAAGTAAATTTTTTAAACATCACCGCTGCGATATACGAATGCTTGTCCGCGTACGTGTATCTAGAACGGAAGTATGGCAACAATAACGTACCGAGAGCTGCGTGTACACGCAGTATGGGCGAGAACGCGCTATACCTAAATAGGAAAGAAAGAACTTCGCGTATGTATATATATGTATTGTTTCTCGAGGGCGTGGCATGTGCTCGACAACACTATATAACGGAAAAAATTGAGACATTCGGAAGATCGCTTAAATAACCTCGTTTCTAAACATTTTTATTTATATATACATATATACGTATATGTGAATTGCGCAGCTTACCCAATGTCTGGTGTATTTTCTTTCCTTTCGGAATCTTTTGGAATTCAATCGAAGAATTTTATGATTTTTCTTATTTACAAAAATACGATTACGAACAAGTTTTGATCAAATTTATTTTTATACTTGTTATACTTCTTTCTTTTCCATTTCGGTAAAGATTATTTAATTATATAAAAATAAATTGCAAAAATGTTTATTCGATGTTATATTTATTATTATTTAAGTTTTATGATTAATGAATACTTTCATGTATCGATTTTTATCAGAAAAAATTATTTTAAAATATATTAGTAAATACTTTTTATTCAAATTAGTAATTTTTTAAATAAAAAAAAAAAAAAAATAATAAAAATCGACAACTTACCGACACGTGCCATTGGCTACACGTATTATTTTTCTTTATAAAATTAAGTCCAAATTTTTTTTTCAAGTAATAAAATCAAATGCGAACGAAAGCCGCGCTTAAAATTTCTACCATTTAAGACATTCAAACTAAACTTCTATAATCTAAAAACTTATTTTCTACATTACAAAGTTCATATTTTAATTGTAATATCATTCAAACAGACGAAAGCATTAATTTTACGCGAAAAAAGTTTGTTAAATATTCCAGCATTACCCTTAAAGTTTGACATGTATAACATTAAAGTGTAACAATGACCGACACAAGTTTTAAAATTATCATGGTCCGATAAAATTACTTTTTACCGCGTTCGAAATGTTCAATTATCTCGTTTTAAACTTTATAATTCCATTTTCGCCATTTTCGGCACTGTAAATTACTAACAAACAGTGAAAAAAAAAAAAAAAAAAAAAAAAAAAAAATTAAAAATATTGACTCATTCATGATTAATTTTATAAAAATACCAGATATAACAAAAAGAAAAATAAGAATTGGCAAAAAGACTGTTCCGCCAAATTAAAATGGATAAAATATATATCTCGCGATAACAGTGCGTCATCCAAAATTACGTACTTAATCACTTCAAGGCGGATAAATGCTTATCTCTCAAACAGGTATATATTATAATAACAAATTGCAATTATAACTATCAAATTTTATGCGCACACATGTAAGAAGATAAATTAATTAATCAAACGTTTATACATAAAAACAAGCATACCATTCTTTATCCCTTGAAATTAGTGTTCAAAAAAGTAAAAATAAAAAGAAGAGTTAGGGCTCATTCGCGCGCTTCTTATCGCAGCAAATCGTTCGGCTCCCTTGCGTTATTTTGCGCCCCTCGTGTGCTGACTCTGTATTCTTTTCTTTTCCTCCTTATATCTAAGAGCGCGTGCCCACGGAAACAAAGAAGGAGAAGCAAGGAAAGGAGATATCGAAATTGTTTTTCTTTTTATTTTTATATCCAAACTTTTTCAACCAACCCATCGAATACGCCCCCCTTTTTTTTTCTCTTGCTCTAAGTATCTCTTTTTGATGTGTGTATACAATGCAGATCAGAGGTGTATTTTTTAGCTCGACGTGAAATTCCGAGGATTAACATTGAAATTTGATTTTTCACGAGAAAGAAAAAAGGAAAGAAGTGAAAGAATAAAAACGATACTAGAAATTTCATGAAAACATTTTTAAGAAATATTCTATAATATTCTTAAGTTATTATTTCTTAAGTTTGAGTTTTTCGTCATCGTGGTATTTTAAGTTTTTTATATCCATCGATTAATTGTATTCAAGTAAACAATATAAAACATTTATAGATATTTTCTTTTCTTGTTTTCTCTTGTTTTCAAACTAAATTTAAAATATTTATTTCGTTTGTAAGATTTTTCGAATTTGATTTATGGTGCACTAGACCTAAAAATATCTACATATCTATATATAAACACACATATATTATCAAATCACTAGCGTAATCCTTAGATCCGTCATGAATCTTCTGGTTTAGTCGTGGTATATCCAACTCACGCAATCAATGTCGAATGATTAAACTTGTATTATCTATCTTACGTATACAACTCGAGAGTATACCATGAAAAAAATAACCAAAGTGTTATACGTACGTTTGTAGTAGAGTGAAATTCTCGACTCGTTCTTTTTTCGGCAGATATATACTCGTAAACCCCATCGGCAAAGTTCTACGCGGAAAATTTTCTTTACGCGAGCGCTCGTTAAAGGGTGCGAAAAAAAAAAAAAAAAAAAGAAAATAATGGAAGTTTTCGGGTATAATTCTTGATATCTCCTGTCCTCTAAGAGAAAATCACGGATCTACTCTAGTCTACCGTTTGTGCTACTGCTGTGTATGCGTTAGTGTCTGTGCATCGTAAATTTCAGTGAAGAAGTTCGAATGTGTGCTCGTTTTAAGTAGATATATAGATATAACGCGAAATGAAAGTTAATGCGCGAGTCGGTGGCCGGTTTTATGCTCGGAGAATCGCGTTAAATTACCTCAACAGCTGTAGAGAAAACGCGTCCCGTACTAATTTATCAATTGTAAAGATACGACGGGGCGAATAAGTTAAACTTTGTTCCCTTAAATTTTCTAATTTGATTATTTTTTGATACCGACGAGGAATATTTCGACGAATGGAATTTATTGTTCGATTTGAAACACGAGAATCGCGCTTGGTATTAAAAAATAAATAAATAAATATCGGTGTTAATAAATAAATTTGCGTGAAAAAAGAATAAACAACGTTTATTTTCGCGATTATTGTGATCCAAAAAAGAATTTAATTAAATATTACAATGCTTTCGTATTTATTCTTCTTTACCCAATTTAATTTACAAAATATTACAGCAAACGCGCGATGACGGCCAGACTCGTTTTTATTGGAGACGTAAATAATTGATAATTATGATAATTATTAGCAATTAATTTTGAATCCTGAATATTCATAAAGGTGAGGTACGAGCAAGTGAAAAGTTTCATTAAAAATTGTCGTGCTGTTTAAACTCAAAACAAATGAAAATTCAACCCAATGTGACAGTAATAAGTCATTATTCAAAACGGACAATTACGATTTTACCATTGAATATTGAAATTAAAATTATATTACATCGATTATATAGATTTTATACATTTTTTAAAAAATTTTATCGCATTGTTTTTTAAGCGTTTAAATCATCGTTGGTCAGCAACTGAGAAAGCAGCATTCTATTCTTGGTAAAAAAAAGTTTTTCTTTTATTTTTCAACTAATCCTTTAATTTATACTACGAAAACTATAAAAATATCTATAAATAAATTTAAAAAATTTTATTTACATATCCCGTGAGAAATAAATAAAACAAAATATGAATTTGATCAGTTACACAATCACGATGACAAACAACTTTACTGCATCTTCCATTAAAATCCATTAGACGAAAGTTCAACCCCTCGATGAATGAATTCCTTATGTTAAATCTTTTTCCAAACAAGCGCAAAAAAAAAAAGAAGAAGAAGTAGGAGGAAGAGCGAGGGAACGGGAAAATCTTCCAATTTTTTTTTTTCGCTCCCTATACCAACAGTCGCATAAAAAATGCAGAACCAATATTTGCCAACGTCAGCCGATCGGTAGCTACGGTAACGTAGACGCGAATCCCCCGATCTTTTATAATAGACCTTGAACCCGACGAAATGCGCGACAAAGCGGAATAACTTACGTATACAGTTTAAAAATTTTTAAATTTACATCGAGAAGGGGAAGGAAGGAGAGATAATACGAAGAAAAAATAATCGAAAGGAAAGAAAAAAAAATAAATAAATAAATAAAAAGAATAAAACAAAGGAAAATATTCGTTTCCTTTAGCAAACAAACTTTTCGAGCGATTCTTCTTGCGTGTACACACGTTATACACGGACTACGCCGCGACTTTATTACGTCGTATAAATTTTTGCACCGATAAACGAATCTTTAATCGACTCTTCGAGAGGAATTCAGCGCCGAGGCACGTGTATATAACTTCTTCCCGATTCTCGCTCGTCTCTTGCCTTCTCTTTTTATCGTTTCATTTTTTTTCGCTTTTATTTTTGTTTTTTCTACTAATGTTTTTCTTTCTCGCCGCTTGTAGCGAGAGCGAAACCGTAATTAAAAGGCCTTTCTCGATTAAAATGATGGTTTATGGTTCGCTTGATTCTCGAACGTATAACCTTACCAATGAAGACGTATCGAGGATTTTTATTTTTATCTGCTGTCAGTTGACTCTCCGATCTGTTTTTTTAATAGCTGTAAAACATAATTTATTATTATGTTTGTTTAGTATTGAGAGCGATTTTATTGTTGTATTGAGTTAAAAAAATATTCTTCGATGGTAATTTATTTTCATCTTTATTTTTTGCACGGATTTATCGATCGGGTGGTTTCCAAAAGATGCTTAATTTTGTTTCTGTGGAAGCAAAATCTAAATTAATTCAATTTTTTCTTCTATTTTGATCGTTTTGCATACCCTAGAGTCATTAAAAATTCTTAACTCTAATTATTTTTGAAATCGGTGCTTCAAACATTAAAAAAATCCAATGATTTCATGATTTTGTTTAAATTTAAGAATTGTGTAATTTTATACGTCGTGCAGTAATAAATAAATTTTATTTAATTTGATTTTATAATTAAAAATAAATTATCGAGGTATCGTTTTATCATTTTATTTTTGTAAATACTTGTTAAGATCAAGATAACATGTAAAAGCCTATTGAAAATACTTAACGCGATTATTATTTATTAATCTTCTATTTGATTGTTTTTTTATTCAATAATGTAAGAAGATTTTTCATAAATATTTTACGTAAATTAATATTCATAATTCTTAGCTCAGCAAATCTTTTTTTAACCTTTTCAATTGTTATGATCATTTAAATTATTATAAATTTACAAATACTATATATTAGATACAATAGCAAATTTTAAATCTCAAATATTCGAAATCACAGGTGTTTTCATGATAACCAATACAAGTTAATTTATAATTATTTTTCACAAATAAATTTACAAGCTAATAATTCAATCTAGTTTGTACGAAGTTAAAATAAATATCGAAAGCGATCGCGATACCAGCGCCGTGGATCTTCACCTCGATGTAACGAAAATTTTTACCAAATAAATCGCGAAAGTGTAAAAAAAGCATTAGCGATAAACCGTACCAAACGAGCAACGAGAAAAGAAGAATGCGAAATTTCGATAGTAAATTGCCCGCTTGCGATTATACTCGATCCGAGAGCTTCACCGAGTGTGTGCCCCTCGCTTTTCACAAGATAAATTACACGAGTTCGTTATACCATTTTTTAGTTTTATTTTTTTCCTCATCTCTCTCTCTCTCTCTTTCTCTCTCTCTCTCTTTATCGGAATCGGTATGTAAGCACATTTTTATACGTAAAAGCCTCACACACGTGCGTAAAAAACCGTTAAAAATCAGGAGAGAAAAAAGCATAGGGGCCGTGTACCGTTATTTATAATGGCCAATCAGAATAAAAAGGAGAAAAAAAAGAGAGAGAAAGAGAGGAAAAAGAAAAAATAAAAATAGGAAACCTTCGCGGAGCTGATGCTTTCGTTTTACTTTCGAGTATATGCGAGCGCGCGCGTAAGCAAAGGAGACAAGCTCTTTCGCGCCACGCGATAAAGCTCGAGCGCGAGCTAAACGAAGAGCGAAGAGTAAATTGCATGACAAAGAGAGAAAGAGAGAATAAAGAGCCAGAGCGATTTCGATGCAAATATTTATCGCGAGATTGCAAGGTATTCTTGAGTCCTGCTACACGAGAAGCGTCGAGACTGCGTTAGAGAAAGAGAGAAAAAGAGAAAGAGAGAGAGAGAGAGAGAGAGAGAAAGAAAGAGTAAACTTTTGTACGGCTTGCGCTTTAAATAAAAAGCTTCGAGGGAGATGCCGAGGAAAAAAATCTTAAAATGTAATGTATGCACGACGCGCTTTAAGCCATTTTATTGCAGGACTACGTAGAACGCTCCTAAATCATGATGACGGAATTTTTTTTAAAGCTGTATGTATATATATATTTATTGTTACAAAAGCATCTGATACAGGCAATTTTAAAAAAATTTTCTTTATCTATCTATTCCTCATAATGTAAGCCGAGTAAAATTAATGTTATTCGTTAATTATAAATTACAAAGCTTATCGATCCATTAATACAAATACGAAAATGATTATTTTAATCATGTTATATACGACTGAATCGACCTTCCGAATGTGTCAATAAGTAATGCTTGTATATCGAATTCAAAATCAATGTATTCGTAATCAAAAAAGCATTTTGATTTTACGTGTATATCGTTGATACGATTTCTCATTGAAGCTGCTGTTTTCAAAGAGAGAGAGAGAGAGAGAGCAAGCGCAAGCGTTTGCTTCTGAAATTGTTATTTTGAAAGCTCTTTCTAATTAGAAGATTGTTATGTCAGGCATGATACAGGAATTGCGGTATCAGTTCAGACATGCATACTTCAAATACAGATGGGCTTTTGTGTAAATGGACTACCGGGAAAAGGATTAGGATCGTATAACGAAATATATAACGAAACCTCGCTTAAAATTAGTTGCTTCCACAACACACACACACACACACGCGCGCGCGCGCGCATGCAAAAAATAGACATTCGGGTCGAAAGATAAGCTCTCGAAATTAGACGAAATTTTGGATTTAATCGTATAAAATTATTATTTTTATATTTTGTAGCGGTTATTTTGAGAAATAAAATATTTTTAATCTCTATTTGTACCATATTATATCAAAGCTTTATATTATAATGATATTAAGATAAAATTATATTAAATAATCCAAAAAGTACTTACGAACATACGCGATGCAACATTTATTGCTCTCGCAAAATAAATATCACTTATCAAAATAATGATTTATACAATTTAAATATTAATCAAGATTATAATTACATTAATTTATTCGTAGTTCCAATTATATTCGAAAATTTAACTTTTATCAAGATTAAAAATGAACAATTTAAAATTATTTTCTATGAAAAAAAAAATAATAATAATAATAATAATATTCGATATATTGGCGAAAATATAAAAAAATTAATACCTACAAACTGTTATAAGATCATAAAAAAATATTACTCAATGCGATTTTATTTCAATAGCAAAATCACTCAGTTACGGTAAATTTGTTCATATTTAATTTATCAAAAAGTAAACTTAACGCACACCATCGCAATCACCGCGGATATGTCATCGATAATTTTTTCGTTTATCCATTTCACTTTCTATTTTTTTTTTTTTTTTTTTTTTTTTTTTTTATTACAAACGAAAGTATCCTTAATGTTTCGCTTAACGAAACGGATCGGTATTAGATTCATTCTCGCGCGATAAATTGCTATCGTCGATTGCGCGCTCGGATTTACCGCATCGGGCTGTACACTCTTTACTCAAATTTACGCTGGCGTACGATATTTGTATGTACATAAACATTTGCCAATAGCGTCGGGGGTCAATAATTGCAGAGACCGAGCAGGACGAACCAGATGGCATACGCGTTTGTTTGTATGTAGAGGACTCAAAGTGAGGAGAGCGAGCGAGGATTCCTCGAGCTTGCGAGATAAGGAGCTACCGAACGTGATTAATCGACGCGCGGTAACAATGGACTATTTTGAGAAAGAGAGAGAGAGAGAGAGCCAGAGGGAGGGGAGAAGATGACGGTGAAAGTGGTTGCGATCAAGGCTGCAAGAATAGGAGAAGTCCCCTTAGCCTTTTTAGGACTCGCCGAGGCAAGATTGCTAGATATTTTCATTAAGCGCTTCGTTGTTTTATGTTAACTGATCGGGTCTATTGATACAACGAAGACGATGAACCAGAAGAAGAAAAGAGAGAGAGAGAGAGAGGAAAGAGACATTTTTTGGGCGTTTTATTGGCCGTGTGATGCGTGAAATAGCTTTTATGTGTAGGATTGATTTTTTTGCTGGATTTTCTCAGCGCTATTTAAGAGATTTAAATCAAGGATTGCTTTACTTTTTTTATTTCGAAATAATAATAAAATTATTATAATTGTTAGACCAATTATTATTTTAAGAAATAATTAGATAATTAATAATAAAAAAAATATAGTAATACAAAATTATAAAAATAAGGACAACTAAACGCACAATGAGTCTCGAAATGAATATTTGCTATTTAAATAATTTATTTTGCAAACTAGTAACACACTACTGAAATCTTAAATTTGTTCTGGCTCTTGTCCATGCTTCATATATTTTAAAAATTTCAGTACAAGGATATCTTAATGTACAAGATAAAAGCTTTCAAGATTCTAATTAAATTTGTTTGTTTTATTAATAAAATATATAGAAACTGCTTCGTCGTCGACGATTGGAAAATATTTTTTAAAAACAAAGTCAAAATATTTTTTTTTTTTTTTTTTTTTTTTTTTTTCAAATTAAAAAATTAACGTATTAAATTATAAATGTCAAGGATAACCAAAAAGTCAATGCTGCTAGTTCGTTCGAAATTTCCATATGGAAATTGCAGTTTATTCCGAAAAACGGAAAAACTTCACGATGTATCTTTAAAATACAAACTGAAAATTTTGATAGCGCGAAATTACACGAAAAAGTGCGATGCGCTATTTTAGACAATATTGAATTTTTTATCATAGTTCTCAGTACCTAGCGAATGGCATATGCGAGAATTTTGTGTTATTTTAGCGAATTATGATTCGTTGTAATAAAATTGTCGCGTTCCCAAAAAAGCTGCATTTTATAACGCATACACCGGTTTATTTTTTTAAATTTTATTTTTTACAATCTACGACTTATGAATAAATTTAAAGAGTGTAAAAACGTTTCATTTACCAAATGAAAGCAAAAGGAAGAACAAAAAAAAAAAAAAAAAAAAAAAAATAGTAAGCTTTATATTATTAAAGTTAGGACGCGTGTGCGCGTTTTCCTGGCTGTAAAAATATAAAAATGCCACGTAAGACGAGATAAAAAAAGAAAATCTCGCGTTACGAAAAATGAGAGCTAAGACGAATTTAAAGTGTCTCGTAAAATATATGTATACAACGAAACGCGAATGGGAAGCGCCAATGAAAGCGTGACGAAAATCTCATTGGAAGTTGTATATTTGACACACGAATACAGACCCACAAATTCACGTTGCTGAAAAAAAAAAAAAAAAAAAAAAAAAAAAAAAAAACAACAGACAATTCGTTTTATATCGCGAATGTAAAAATGTATACATATGTATGACTGCATAAGTTCACGTATCGAACTTTGCACGTATCCTTTAGGCTCACGGCAGAATTTACATATGTTACTTGAACGCGTATATCCATACACATACACACGCGCAGACACTGACACGTACACACTACGAGAAGCAACTTATGAGAGAGTTATACTAGTCGTATCTTGATCCGCCTGGAGCATGAGCTCATGACAGCACCGAGTCGAATATATCGAATTCCCAAAGTTATATGCCAGCGTGTTAATTGCGCTTCGTAATTAAACTATACTCTTCATTAAGTCTGACAGATTTATGCGGCACGAAATTCTTAATGGTAGTCGAAAATCAGAGTAGCGAAATAATTATTAAACGGATTATAAA
Organism: Chalcis sispes; assembly: GCA_949987625.1. Lineage (NCBI taxonomy): Eukaryota > Metazoa > Arthropoda > Insecta > Hymenoptera > Chalcididae > Chalcis > Chalcis sispes. Next base: position 71,796,587 of record OX465095.1, on the reverse strand, counting down.
AAATTTTGAACGAAACGTTTCGTTCGAGAGAATTCGAAATTACGTTTAATTGAGCAAAAAACATCGAAAGCAGACGTTTAAATGATTCATAATAAATTATGGTATTCATTGATAAAATCGTTTATTGATATAATTTCAACCAAGTGTAAGTTTAAAAATTCAGAAATAATTAACATAATGTGCTCTGTTAATCAATGTTGAAATTTCAATAAATGGTTAATATAAATTCTACTAATGAAGCAAATTAAACTATTGCAATTTCAATTAAAATTTGAAATAGGAATAATAACTGACTAAGACTCGTGAAAGATAATTTCGTTAAACAAGATAATACATAATTTCGTCAATTATCATCGTTGATATTATAATTATTTTAAATGCAATAAAAATAATTTATTTTAATTAGTAAATAATATAATTTAAATTTAAATAGACATAAGTTATATAATAAATAAATATTCACAATATTATTATCTTCGCATAATCGACCATTTAATTTTATAAAATTAAATCATATTTTGAATATGCATTAGCAGTTACGGCTTGCATTAAGCGTAACTTACTCGTAAGAGGTCTAATAAATTTAGCAGATTATAAACGTATGAAACATAAACAGTTAACGTATTACTATATACACTGCCTATCAACATTTCTAATGTTATTAATCTAATAAATTAATGATTGTATTAACAATTGCTCTGGCAAAAGCAGCTTTTAACTTGATCGAACCAATTCGAAACAGAACCTTTAATATCAGCCGACCGAATCGTTGGTTTCGCGGTTTACAATAGAAATTTCAGCCTATTAGTTGAGATCGGGCTTTCTCCGCATATATACTATATTTAGTTCATAAACGTGACGTTAATAGTACGTGTTTAATAAGCATACGCATACGAAATTCTAGCCATTAACGAAACGAAACGTTGATATTTCGGACATATGTGTTACAAAACTTTAGCGATTAATTTATTTATATAAATTTATATAAAACATTTGTATGAAATTTAATTAAAAATTATGATGATTAAGAAAACAAAGCAAACGGAGTAAATCAAAATTAAACATTTTAAATTAAATTCATATAAATTAACGTAAAATAATTTTCATTCCGTCACGAAGCTCACCTTCAAATTAAACATACGTTCGCAGGAAAAATTGAATTCTTCAGTCGACGAATAAATTGGAGATCGCATTTTCCAAGAAGAGGGAAAGACGCCACTCTAAATTAGACAGGGAAAAGTAAAGGATGAATTTGCAAACACGAAGTTTATATTCTTTCTCTCTTTGGGCATAATGAGAAAGTGCCTTTCGATTCTCATTGAAGTAATGAACGTCGCCTCGTTGAAACGAGCGGACAAGTTCCTTTTTACTACTGCTGCTATTATCCTTCATATCCTTCCTATTACTTAGCGCAAGTAATTTTCGAGAGAAGCGCGCGAAACGCTTGATAAATTTTCTTTTTTTTTCAAGCTATAATGTCAAATGAGCTTTTAATTATCTTTTTTTTTTTTTTTTATTTTTTTTTTTTTTTATTTTGTTTTAACAAAATAATAATATGTTTTTTAATTTATCAAGCAAATTGAAATCGATGCCGATAAGAAAGAAGTATAAAAAGAAGAAATAAAATGAAAAAAACGAATATGCAAAGAAACGAATTGGAAATACACACATATACACACACACACGCGCACATATGCATATATATATGGAAATGGATAACGATCCGGTCATCGTAAAATATACCGCGGAGAGAAAATGGAACTGCAGTATAGCTGCTTTGAGCTAGAAAAAAAGAAGAAGCGGAACCTTCGTTAACATTTTAATCATTTTGTCAAAGTAAAGAATAGTCTTGTAAGTGCTACGATGAAATAATTTATTACTACTTCAAGATTGACGAACGATGTTTTTGACACAACCTTTTTTTTTACTTTTTTTATTCTTTTTTTTACTTTTTTTTTTACATCTGACCTATTTTCATTTTAAAATTAGATTTGATAAAACTACAAGACCTCATTTATTACTTACTATATATAAGAAGAACTACATTTCATTTACTGTAGGTTACCGAAACGTAAATTAGTCTGTAGTACTTAAAATTTTTTAAATGGTTTTTAAAAAATGAAGCATAAGAGTCACAAAAAAAAAAAAAAAAAAAAGATAAAAAGATCATTTTCTCTTTAAATTTCTCTCATTATAATTATCTCTTTTAAATTTACATGCGCGACATATTGGGAATTAAAAATAAGGAAATCGAATCGTTAAAAAAAAAAAAAAAAAAAAAAAATAGATAAGAATGAAGAAAATTCATCTAGAAAATTTGCTCAAAAGTAAACCGAACAATAGACGGATGGCGATTTTTCTTTTTTCATTTCCACGTAAAATATTCACCGAGCGAGCGATGAAAAATTTTCAATAACTAAATAATAAATTAATAATCAAAGAAATAATGAAATTTTGTGGCATCTCGGCGTATATATCGGAATAATTGGATACGGAATGCTATTTATACAATATAGCGTTGAAGTTGACGTTCTACCAAGCGTGTGTATGTACTATATGTACACGTGTATCCAACATACTTTACGTTTACCATATTTTTCTCTCTTACATGTCGCTAATTCGATCGATAACGGTTAATTAATTGCTATAGGTTTTAGAAACAATCAGATTTATATACACGTATACGGTTCAACTACAAGTAGAAGATGTAATGAATGAAAAGGGAAGAGAAAAATAAGAAAAAAGAAAAATTATGCCGCGAACCATAATTATATCGTCGCGTGATTTTGATGCAATAGCGAGAGAGATAGAGAGAGAGAGAGAGCCTTGCATTAAAAATTTTTTAATTTATTTATCATTATTTTGTCACTCGTTCGTTTTAATTATCACTGAAATATTTCCCGTTTGTCTAACTCGCTATTTAACCCGCTCCCTTATCCTTCATATTTTTTTCAATTTATTCGTAAGCGAAATTTTTTTTTTCATCCAATCGATTTCTGCCGACAAGATATTCGAGCAGTTACCTTTTTTATCAGTAGTGTATCCGATATCGCTAAAAAGAACTCGAAAAATTTCTATGAGCTAAGACACCAAATGAAGATCGCATAAATGTCGAATACACGACCTGAGCCTTTCTTGCTATTCTTTTTATAGTACTTTGGTGTACATAATATACCTTTGTATGATTATGTCTTATTTCGATCAAATGAAATTTAACGTCACTTTTATAAAAAATGTGTACACTATTATAATTACTTTTTATGCTAAATGAAAAAGTATATATTTTTTGTGCATAAAATGTACGATGTTAACATTTTTTTAAGCTATTATTTTATTGTAATTTATTATTAACGTGATAAATGCAAGCAAATTTTATAATAACGAGAATTAATTAAAAAATTAATAAACTTTACAATGATTTATATTTATTACATTACTATTGATTTAAAAATTATTTAATAAATTTCACACACTTAATAAAACGAATAGTTTGCGTGTAATTAAAATTAAATTTAATAATATTCATTCGCTACAGAGTAATTCTTAGTTATAATTAATTTTAATTAAGTACACACGATGATATTTCTAAACGATTTTGCGCTCAAAGAAATCGAGTCTTTATACTAAGCCAGTTCCGTTAGAATTTTTAACGTTTCAAAGGAAGCACCGTGTACACATAATTAACCTTCATTAAATTTTACTAACAAAACATAAGCTATAACGATATTTTAAAAAGATATCATTAGCGTTAAGTTTGGTAGTAATGCGGACAAAAAAAAAAAAAAAAAAAGACAACTAAACGGAGTGGCGTTTAGAGAGAGAAATAACGAAGCTGAAAAACGGCACATAAATAAAATTATGTATTTATGCTATATATATGCAATCGGACGGGTTAATTAAAAAATGTATTAAATGAAAAGCGTATTTCATTAAAAATATGTTCATTTGAAAAAGGCCAGACGAAGGAGCGCGTGCGCGCGCGTGCAGTACGGACATATTATACAATGCGATGATGAAAATTCATTTGAAAATAATTAAGCAGCTCGTTGGAAGAATACGAGAGAGAGAGAGAGAGAGAGAGAGGGGGGGGGGAGAGAAAAAAAGAAAAAGTGCATGAGCACGAGTCCGAGAGTAGTAGTATTCCGTAATTAAGATAAAAATCATGGTTCCGCGATTGTGAAACAAATATAACGGCATATAATGTCTTCGAATGACAAACTGTTTGAAAAATTGTTCAGTTTATATAGCGAGAGCCACATTTCAAAGAATTTTATATTAATTTTAATATTTTTTTTTAATTGTTTAATTCGATATCATATACCGTTCTTAAAACTGACGGACTTGCAAGATCGTTCGTATACTTATTGTTTCTAGTATTTATTTTTAACCGCGATTAAATCCGATATTAAATCGTGTCTTTATGTATAAGATTGTCAGCGTAAAATAACGAAGCAAAATCTATTCATTGCGCTTATAAACGAAATTCAATCTTCATTATAAAAATTTTAAAGGTTTTTAAATAATTTCGTTAAAGATATTTAATATAACGATATATCATATCAATTAACAACTTATTCTACAGTTTTAAATATTTATTAAGTATCCAACATATAATACGAGTATATATTTTTCTTACTCCCTAATTAAAATCATTTTAAAAACCGATTAGTTCTATTGTTTTTTCACAAATAAAAAAAAAAAGGAAAAAGAAAAATTCTACCCTACGTTATCCAGTGTCCGGTCCATCCGCATCGTCTTAACGTCGCCGTTGAGCTTTCAAAGCTTGCGACAGGTCTTTGCGCAATCGTTGTTCTAAAAATAATCGGAATATTACATTTTCGCTCGAGGCAACGCATATAGCGTCGCGACGGTATAAGTAGCTACCGCGATGACTCGGATTCTTGCTCGTGATTTTTCAAGGATATATACCGTTTGCGTTTAAGTACGCGTGTAAGTATATATACATGTTTATATAATTTTCTTACCTACGGCCGTTTAATGAAGAGCACAAAGCACGGCATTATGATTTGTTAATTGTCTGTATCTATTGCGACCATATGATTTTCCGCTCGTGGCGCTCGTTGTGGAAAAATTTCAGACGATGGTATAGGGATAGCTTCCTTTTTCTTCAAGCGATTCAATGTATTTATAACATAACATGAGCTTGAAAGTGGCTGATTTTGTAGTTGATATTTCATGGTCGCGATTAATAGTGCGGTATTGTGTTCGAAAATGTGCTCTGCACATTTTTAAAACATAAACGCACTATTTAAAATTAATATATTAACGCGATATGCGTATTTTCTTTTTTTTTTTCTTTTTTTTTTTTTTCTATTTTCTTTAACGAAAATATTATTCAATAGCAATCAAAGGAAAAATAATTTTTTTTTTTTTTTTTAAGAGCTGTGTTTTATAGATTCTAAAGAACGTTTAACTCGTTGAAATCATTTGTTGAAACGTTTCAAAAGCAATATTTCATTCAAAATAATTTAGAAATGGAAATCATGTGTTTGTGGTATTACATATAATTTTCATTTAAAAATTTAAAATATGACTTTATAACGAGTAACCTAACCGACTAAAAATCACTCAATAACATTTTGATTTACATTTTACTATGATTACTATCCGCAAAAATATGAATATGAATTTTTCCTAATTCATTTTATCCTCCAATAATTGTCGCAAATCATTGGATAATAATATAACATAAATTTCTCTCAACAATAATTCAATAAAATAATATTCTCAAACTTTTTTTTTGCCTCGGTTATTTCACTAACGATTATGTATCTCATTTTCGCTATCGACATCTGTCGTATTTCGTATGCGCTCTACCGGACGAATGATACGATCAAAAGACCTATGCGACCTTACGTGAAAACTTTACGCGAATGTCAAGGATTCGAATTCCGGTCGTACTTCGAGCTTTCTTCGAAGTCGAGTCGAAGCAAACGAACGCCGACGAGTTTCGTGGCATCCGTATAATTTTATTTGATCCGCTACACTGGATGATGCAGTACGAGGTAAATACGATATTATTATCAAACTATTTTTAAAATATCGATGATGAGAACGTTTTCTCAAATTTCAACGGT